>JAHWFP010223979.1:90838-110661 GCA_023313725.1 Lithobius niger | reverse complement strand
TGGCGGCCTTTCCCTGGTTGAATGATATCACTAATTTCAAAGGCCGATCCTTTTTGGAAACTTGGTGGCTTTTTACACCAGTTTTGGTTTTGGGTGGATAATACAACTTTCATAGGACTAACTATTACTCGGTGGGGTTAGCTTGGCGAGAGAGCTTGGCGTTTGATATCACGACTTCATACGGCCGAAAAGCTTGGTTGGAATTCTAATCAAGTTTTGTTTTTGGGTATATACATTCTACGTGCACGAAGAATGGATCTGGAGTTTGCTGAGTGGCATTGTTCCCTAATTACAAAGGTTAAAACAATGTAAAACACTCAAACTGATCGTTCAGGATTCCGTAACTCCGGAATGGCTCGACCAATTGAAAGAGTGGTCTCTTTAAGGATGAAGGCCAATAAATTTTTAACTTAGATCATGTTTGAGATTTTAGGTAGGTGCAGTAGTTCCTTCTGAAACGGTGTTACACAAGAACAACAACGACAACAACAAGTGAACAAATTTCAAATTTACGTGTGGCTTCCTACGTTTACTCTTGCACAGAATTGCATAATTTTTGGTATAAATATACCTTCAATACTTATCTACTTTCCAGCCAATTGTTTGGTCGAGAAATATTGAATAGAGCAGTGACACGACGAAGTATTATAGTATATAACTATGCTGAAGCCTTAATGGGTTAGCTGCAAGGGGCACTACAGAGAGAAACAGAAGAGCGTCATACTGAAGCCGATGGTGTGAAGAGTGATTTTTTAGACTTAAAACGCGCTATTTTTGTTGTTGGAGAAAACAACGTTATTTTAAGCCTAAGAAATCCGCTCTTCCGTTGTTTTCCCTGCATTTTTATGTAGTACACCTTATAGTTATGCCCTCCAAAACCCATACAGGTGCCAATATGGCGGCCAATGTCACTGCTCTATAGGAACGGAGATATTAAAGGCACATTCCTCCCAACGCCATTTTTCTCGATCCTCCACATCAAGTGCAGCCTCAAAGGTCGATTTACTTACCATTAGTCGATCCATTGCTAAAAATCCGTTTTAAAATATGGCGTCTCGGACATTTTCGGTTGAATATTGGGAAAACTAATTTAATGGCGTCCTGCTAATATAATTTACCTTGCAATAACCGTTACGTTTCGTCTGTGTGTGTGTGTGCATGTCAGTGTGTGTGTGTGCATGTCACAGTTTTTAATCGTTTGCAATGATTTACATCACTAATCTAAAAGACTGATGCGGTAAAAATTAAAAATATTTATGCCAATAGATCGCCGAAGAAAAAATAAAGTGTGATGGTAAAATGCGGTTTGTGAAAAGATTTTGTGATGGTGCTGTTTCGTCTACTTGGCCCAAGGCCAACTGAGATAGTAGCTGCGTTCCTCACTGCGACGGTAACATGCGCGGCTGGAAAAATGGCGTTGGGAGGATGTACCTTTAACTTTTTTTTTTAGTTTTGCTGGAGTGAGGACTTCAGTCATATTTATAGCTGCGTATGATAGATAAAGGTTGATTAATAGAGGTATTTGAAAAAAAATAGTAGTCTTGGAAGACTGCTTGAAGCTTGAAGAATCGAATACGACTTCATACTGCAAAACGCATTCGAACTTCTTGGAGTAGGTCTCACAAGTTAAGTGCTTCACTGTGACATTTCATGTTTCAGATCATTCGTAGAACATTTCTAATTGGAAAAAAAAAACTAAGATAGGTACACAAGGAAGTACATTAAAGCAGTTAACGTATTTTACTTCTTAAAATAGGCCTTAAGAAATAAGCCTAATCATTTGCCGTGGACGTTTGCAGCGTATCAAATGAATTGTTAATGACGGAGTAGACAAGTAATGCATTCAAGATGAGCGACTCGGGTATTTCGGCGCAGACAAAAAGCACTGCTATTTGTGATGGAAATTTTTTTGATTGGCCAGCTTGAGCTTTTTAGTTGTGACGAGCAGTTGTGCAATATTGCGGATTGGATGACGCAGATCCATTAGTGCCAACGAAATGGTGAATACCAATTGGAAAGCAAGCAGACGAACTGACGTCATAGTTTATAGGGGACATTAAAGTGACTCGGCCCACTCGGAACAAGACCAATTGGGTTAAAGCTCTGTGCCTCAATCGCGACACGGAGTTTTTATCTCAGTTGGCATTGTTCTTAACGGGTATGAACAAAGTCCCCTAAATAGAAGGCTGTTTCAGCAGCCCTGCCACAACGCTGGAAACGACGGGTCTGACAATCTCAAAAATGTCGTACATCTTATGATTTCGGATGTGCAAATTAGTGTGACATCTGTAAATCCACATGAGAAGAGATTTTATGTGCAATTGTGCTCCTAAAAACGGTAAACCCAACCACTTTTGGATAAAGTGTACCCCAAAACAAAATGGCCACCACAATTCAAAATGGCCACCAATGAAGTGCTAACTTAGGTTTTAAACAGCCCCCAATGCTTTGTCGCATATGCTTTTCATGGTTTTCGGGGTCGCAGAACCCATTTTTACACAAAGAACTACATTTGGTGTAATAGGATAAAAAATGGCGACTGAAATTCAAAATGGCTGACAAAAATGCTTTATGGCCTTCTAAGTTGCCTAGAAATTTTTGTAGCGCATGGTTTTAGGGAATTACAGAATTGGAGAACCTACGTTTCCACTAAAATTCCCCAAACGAAAAAAAAAACACCTTACAATTAAAAAAAATTCCACATTGTCTCTCAATATTCGCTATAGAATTTTGTTTATTTGCCTTATACAAACGAATGGGATATGAATGCACAAACGTTTTATAGCACTTTAAATATTTACTGAAGAGCTAACAAACAAAACCACACAAATCCACTTTTCCAAAAAGTAGACGGTGACACCGTAGTAAGATAGTAATGGTGTGTGTGCACATTTTAAAGTATTTTTCGTTCAGATCCACTCAAATTTCATAAGCTGAGAGCGTCCTAAAATACGAATTTCGAGCAAAATCGCACAAATCCAATGCGTCGTCCCAAACAGAACCTGATAAATCCCTGTTCCGGGGTTGAAAAACGACACCCCCACCCCTCCCCCATCCATTTGTTTTGACCAAAACCACAATAATATGTAGTGATACGATAGCCTAGTTTGGAATAAATATAACGTTCTTAACGTGGTGTTTGTAACAAAAGCATTGTGTTTTGAACAAAACCACACAAATCCAAACTAAAACCCCCAATTACTTCAAAGGGTTTCAAAGGGTTTAACGAGCGTTAATTACTCAGAAACTTAAAACAATAGATTTTTGCCAATTGTTGCGTTTAACAATCTTATTGCACTTAGTGAAGACCTGTGGTCATCGTAATGTTACTCCTTACGGTTTATTGTAGGTACATTTTTCCTGAATTTCTAAAAATGGTTTATGGTGGATTTGTGTGGGTTTGTTTGTTAGCTCTTCTACTGACACCTAGCCTGTCAGTTTTAATATTTTCTTCATAATTAGATTTAGAAATGGAATATGTATTATGATCTATTATAATCTATTATGACCAATATTCATAACAGATTATTCAACATTGGGTAAAAGTAGTATGAACATTACCAGCTTTCAGAACACTTGTGGCTCTTGGACAATAGCCCATAGGAATAACATTAGAACCGAAACGTAAAAAATTCTAGCAGCAAAACTACTTGCCTTACTGTAAAATTAAAAAAAAAAACATCACCTTAATTTTTCGCGTAGATTAAGCACACAAAAAACTGAGAAGATTCCTTGGATAGAACGACCCCTGTGTGGTTCCAGCATTTTTAGTGGTTTGGGTGAAAATAGCATGGATTTTCGATGCAATGTAAACAAAATGAATTTTTTTAAATTAACGAAGCATTTTTTCAAAAAGTGTTCTTGGCATGTGAGAGATAATACACCCAGCTTTACGAATGAAAAAAAATGGTCTTGATAAAACAAACGTAGCTGGTTCCACATCATTTTGAAAACGTTTTCTTTATTTTAGCAGTGGAGGGTTAGGCCTAACTGGGTTGAAGGCCAAGCTCTTGCTCTTGGTCCGAGAGATTTGATTCCTGGTAATGTACGCTTATCAAAAATGGAAAGTACATTGCAGTTAGTCATTGCTGTCAGAGTCACTTTCAGAGTGATAGCTCGTATCCGAATCACTTGTTTCTCTGTCATCGGAATTTTCCGTAAAGAAAAAGTCTGTCAATCCTGCGACAGCAGCTGTGACTCCAGCACAAAAGGGTCGACTCTAATTGGTGGTATTGTAAGATTTTCTGCTTAAATCACTTCTGGAAGTGCTGGCCCCTCGTACCTAACTGGGGTTAAAACGACATTCCTCTCAGCGCCATTTTTCTCGATCCTCCACATCAAGTACGGCCCCAAAGGTCTATTTACTTGCCGTTAGTCCGTTTTAAAATGTGGCGTCTAGGAGATTTTCTGTTGAATATTGGGAACTATATTATACTGCGGCTGCCCTAGTGCATGCTATTATTTATGGCGGTGTGTAAGGTTTGACCTCGGTCTCCCATGTTAAAGCCAAAATTTCCATGCTTAATATCTCCGCCGCCCTTCAATATTTTCCACTAAGATTTGGTATGTTAACATTGTGGGACTTGATTAACACGTTTAGAAGGGCCTGCGGTGTCTCGTGCTCACGTCGATTTTGGTATTTCAAAGATCCTGGGTTTTCCGCTTTGATTTCTCCAGCTAAATTGTCCCTCTCATCGTGGTGGGACAGATGAGAGGTTTGTGCTCGCCAAAATAAAAAACATGGGGGAAAAAAACATTTTTGAGTTGGTGGTGCACGGTGGACTTATCTGGACACGTCTTCGTCTATAGATCAGTGACACGACGTAGTATTATTGTGTACAACTCTATGCTGGGGCCTTAATGGGTTAGCTGCAAGGGGCACTGCAGAGAGAAACAGAAGGGCGTGATACTAAAGCCGATGCTGTGAAGAGTGATTTCTTAGACCTAAAACGCGCGATTTTTGTTGTTGGGGAAAACAACGTTTTTTTAAGCCTAAGAAAGCCTTTTAAGCCTTCCGTTGTTTTTCCCTCCATTTTTATGTAGTGCACCTTGTAGTTATGCCCTCCAAAACCCATACTGGTGCCAATATGGCGGTAAATGTTACTGCTCTATACAATATTCTCTACAGACTATACCGTATGTCTTAGAAAGTTTAGAAAGCTTACCTCATGTTCTTCTTCCCCCCACATCTTCCGATATCAAAACTTTAGAAAATTTTTTTCTTCAGTGATGCGGTAATTTCTAATGCTAACCGCTACCATTTTTAGGAGCTAGTAGGGTTGCCACCTCTTCGTAGAAGACCGGACATTTATTTTAGAACGCTATCACTTCCAGCCATACGCTGTTTAACGAATTACGAAAAAATGTAGTTAATGAATTAAATGAAACAATAAAATATCCGTTGTAACAATACACGGCTCAATTTAAAATACATTTATTGGCCTTTAAAGTGCTTTTACATCTTTTCAACTCCTACATGCAGCACCGTCGAATCTTCGAGCAATATAAAGAAAATAGCGGTAAATTAAAAATGGAACAACACTATTTGCAGTAAGGGATGTTTTTAAAGTCAGCGGCTTCCGAGTCGCTTGGCTGCGGGGAACGCTTTCCTGCGCTTTCCCATTGAAATAACAAACAGGCAGCGTTTCCGTTTGCAAGCGAGTCGCAAGCCGCTGACTTTAAAAACATCCCTGTAGCGCCGCGATTTTCATACTAAAACCAGATCACGTGACCCACATATCATCCTATTAGATGACGGAGACTCTGGAACGTGGATGCTATGTTTAGAACATGGGCAACGCTATCTAAATGGTGAATATTCACTCTTCAACATTACGCTTGCTTTGTGAAGAGCATGAAAGCGTCAACAATTCAACCTAGAATCATGTTCGAAATTAAAGTCGCCATTTTAGGACAAAATGTAAGCTCAGTGACACAGAGGTCTATAGAGCAGCGTCATGTGACGTCATATTGCTACAAGAGAGATACCTGCAAGGGGAACTAGATTGAAATGTTGGGTTAAACAACGGCACTTCTAGTCAAGCCAGTGCTTTGAGAGCGGATTTCGTAGGCTTAAAAAACCGCTGTTTTCTCCAATCCCTTATGCTGCTTAGGGTGTAAATGGATTCCAAAGATTCCACTTGCTTAAAAATGTCAGTAACTGCCAACGAATCCACAAAAATCGCGCATTTTATGCCTAAGAAATGCAGTCTAATAGCATTGGCTTCAGTAAGACGCTCTTCTTTTCCCCCACCAGTGCACCTTGCAGCTAACCCAGTTACTGGCTCCACCATAGAGTTATATACAATAATACTACGTCGTGTCACTGCTCTATATGAATTCGGGCGTTTTTCAAAATAATTACTAGGGACTGAAACCACACAATGTGTTGGAAATTAAAGTCGCCATTTGGGAAAAAGGTAAGCTGAGTAGCACAGAAGTCTGCACGGATTCAGACGTTTTTTTTTTCGAAACAAGTGCTGGGAATTAAAACCACGCAATTGTGCTGGAAATTAAAGGCACAATTTTGGGAAAAAAGGAAAGCTGAGTACAACAGTGGTCTATACGTATTTGGACATTTTCGAAACAATTACGTGGGATTAAAACCACATAGTCGTGTTGGAAAATAAAGGCCCCATTAAAAAAAAAAACATCACTCACATTTAACCCCTTTTAAACATTAATTTGTCTCCGTTTTGAAAGGTAAAATGTGAAAAAAAAAAACGCAGTAAATCGGGAATTAATGCCTTGGGATACTGGATTTGTGCAATGGATGGCGGGGAGTGGGGCGACCGGAAAAAACTGGAAGTGGGGGAAAGACGGCACGTTTCTGTTTTTTTTTTTTTTTTTGTATTTCTGAACAAAAACTAAAGGTCAAGCGCCGGTGCACACGTGCGGTACCGCATTTGCAGTCGACGCTGCGGTACCGTATTTGCGATTTGGTTTACGTGACATCTGTTGGGTACTGCACACGTACCAGCGTCGACGTTGCGTTACCGCCCGTCGCTAGTGCGGTCGTTTTGTACCGCAATTCCGTCCGTCAACGCAGCGGTACCGCAGCGTTAAAAAAACGCAACTGCGTCTCTGAGTACCCTTGGTTACTTGAACGGTGCACACGTCCGCCGTTTACCGCAAAAGCGTTACCAAAAATGGCGTCTAATTTCGAAGAAATAGACATGGAATTGTTTATTGGGGGAGTAAAGAACTATCCTGAAATATGAAATGTTGCTGCAGAAATGATTGAAGACTCATTGGGAAGTAATTAAAGAACTTATCGAATTTTTTAGTTAATCTGCAAAGGATGTATAACATTTTCCCCTGGTACGTCTTAAATTAGTACTACAGTGTATCAAAATTCGTCGCATTGGTTTGAAAATATATTTTTTGTTCACGAGGTAGGCGAAAAAAAGCAATATCGTCTCATTGATTTCAAACTATAATTTTTTTGTACACGATGTTAGGGAACCGAACGCGCACGTACGTCACCGAAGCGGCACCGCAGCGTCAACGCGCGTTAATAAAACGCACGTGTGCATTGATTGGCTGCGTCGCCAAAAAACGCACGTGTGCACCGGCGCTAATTCAGGCTTTTCATTACCTACCATCCCCCAACAGTGATCAAAGTTACTATGCATTCCAGTTCAAATTCCACACACAAAAAATTCATTATAAAAAAAAAAATCTATGGCAAAACTGTTAACATCGTTCATTGGTTTCCCATGACGCAAGTTTTTTTTTTTACATTTCCTAATATGGCGCTGTACTACCCACCCTCGACTCTGTGCAAAGGCGGTCCACGCTAGCCTCCAGCCATAATTATGTTTTTTTTCTCCCGAGATCTTGCGAACATGTTAGCGCTAACAAGGGACAAGAATCATTACCGAAACTTTTTTCTACTCCTTCAAAATTGTTCGTGCCCCCCCCCCCCCCTCTTCATTACCACCATCGTTCGGCTGCCATCAACTGAAATTCGTTGCTGTCAACGACTATAGTTGAATTATTGACAATATGGAACCTCACTAACGCATATGAATTAAGTGTCGATGACTGATTGTTGAACCACAAAAAAAAAATGACTTAGTTAAAGGGCAACTACATCCATTTGGACACGCATGCTTTACTTTTGGATCATTTCCACAACAACTAAACACAAGAATTGCGGTAGGAATACGTTGCGTACGTCCGATACAACAATTTAATTATTGCATCACCAAAACACGACATGGAGACCGCCATTGTTTTGCTGGAACGTGCAGAAATTAATGCCGACTGATGTCACTCTTCGATTTCGACTCGCAGCCGATTGAGATAGCTCTATTGGCTGTCAGAGCTCAAGCGTTTGACGGCCTTAGCTGGCCACTACAGCTGTCGGTCATCATTCATTTCTTCCTCTTTTTCGTTCCGTGCTATGAACAATTCAGTTGCAAGTTGTGGCTCTATCTTCCGTTTTTTTCCCCGTTTAATACCTAGTGCCCATCGTGATTCTCCTTTACAGTTTTAAATCCATTGTCGTTTTTATCACCTAATTCTGCCGTAGAGAGCACGTGGAGACAACGTCAGGATATTACGTTGGATTTGTTATTTGTTATACATTTACACTTGATAATAAATCTGAAATGAACATCAACATTGTGTGTTTTAAAGAGTTTAACTTGGGTACGTGTTGGGGGCTTTTTAAACCATGATTCGTTTTGCCAGTAGACGGCTGATGTTCATTAGTCCCAAGTTCCCAATTCGAGTACTCAACTTTACGCAGTTCACTACCTTGGTCGATTATTTGAAAGGTACCACATTATTTCGTTTAAGCAATTAAGGTTGATGGGTGGGGAAAGTGAAGATCTATTTTTTTCCTTATACTGTAGGGCGGTTGTAAGTTTAATATACTCTCATAGATGACGTCACGTGTATGGCGAATATTTGCATGTACTTAGGTGAGGGGTCCGGCAAACGTTGAATTCGCGCACGACGTGGTCATCGTGGCTGAGTTGTGAGAGAGCTCAGCCTGGTTGCTGGAGGTTTTCGGACCTGGTCGAACCTCAGGAAAGGGGATTTTGGCGAAGTCCCCCCCAGGGTAGCGTGAGAGGCAACCATCCTCCTTCAGCAGCTATGGGAACTATTCTGGCCAATTCTGGACAATCTTTCGGCCCTTTCGGAGGTTTCCCGGATCAAATCCCCGGGTTGGCACCTCCCTTTACCAGACATTTCTTCTTCTCTAAAAGTCTGATAACGTTCAAAATTGAGCCGGCTCAGCCATACAAGCATTAAGTTGCTTCGGCCGACTTGAGGCTCAAAGAAATTAATTTAAATAGAAAAAAAAAAACGTCTGAGTTTGGATTTGCAAATCCGCGTGAAATCTGCAAATCGTAATTTTCAAGAAAGCTGCAAATCCATGCAAATCAACTAAAATTTGTGCAAATCTGCAAATCAACTAAAATTTGTTCAAATCTGCAGATCAACTAAAATTTGTGCTAATCTGCAAATCGCGATGCAAATCTACAAACCTTGGTACAAATCTGTAAATCCGCAAATCAAGAAAAATCCGTACAAACCTGCAAAAACCTGTGCAAGTATGCAAATCTGGGTGCAAATCCATAAATGTGCACATCTGCAAAGCCATAAATATGTACATGCAAATCCGTATATCTGTACATCTGCAAATCCATGAGAATCAACAGAAATCGGCATTGAAAATCAACCAAAATCCGTGCAAATGTGCAAATATCGGTGCGAATCTGCAAATATCACTGCAAATCTGCAAATATAAAAATCATGCAAATCATGCATATCTAGCAAAATCTCGTAAATCTGTGCGAATCGGCATGAGTCTGAGCAAATCTTCACAAACCTTCAAATCACATGAAGTCTGCAAATCTAGGTTAGTGATTTGAAAATCTGCGAGATTTTTTTGCAAATTTCGTACGCCATTTCGGAGTTTTGTTGTCCCCCCCCCCCCTTTTTTTTAGGCATATTTTTTGTTTGTTTTAACTTGTGTGAGCGAGTATGCAATAAGCAAACGTACTTAGAAAGGCCAAATTAGGTAAAAATATTAGCTGGACAAAAAACGCTTCGCCGTTTAAGAAAAAAAGCATTAGAGCTCGTGTCCCCATACTCACAGCTGTCAAGGTACAGAATAAAACCGGATTAGAGTTCACTCGAACGCAACGGACTATAATTTGAACTCCAATTCCAGGGAACAAGGATTGTTTTTACTCAACGGTTATTAAAGAAAGTGAACGCAGTTTGTGTTTGAAGTGTTTGTGTGCGTATGTATATTTGTGTATGCATAATTTGTGTATTGTACAGTTTCTTTTAATAACGTGTGAAATTTTTGTGTGTGAAATATCCAACCGTTTGTTTGTTTGATTAGAGATGTGCGTGTATTGTATACGTGTGCATGAAGGCTGGCATTTCACAATCCTTGTTCCCTGGAATTGGAGCTCAAATTATAGTTCATTGCATTCGAGTGAACTCTAATCCGTTTTTATTCCTGTACCTTCACAGCTGTGGCTGTGGGGATACGAGTTCTAATGCTTTTTTAAAAATAATTTAATTAATTAGATGTTCATGTTATCAACGAATTAATAATCAAATTAATCAACGAATCAATAAACCAAACCGAATCAATCAACGAATTAATATTCAGTTAATTTGTTAGCTTTTTCGCTTCCTTTTTATTGTGCTTGGTACGGTATGGCACGGTATTTCCGCTGTCCACCCAATTTTGTTTGCGAAAAACGAAACATTAGAAATGCTTATTTATGTTCAGGTTCCGTCCAAGCTCTGTCTCATGTTGAAACCATAAGTATAAACCATGGCGCCCTCTACCAGCTATCTGTTGAACTAATAACACTGTCCCTATCATGTGGTTTAAAGTGGTTAATCTTTCTATTCTCTCGATGTTACGCTTTAAAAAGGATTTGTATTTCCGCCTCGGTCTGGCCTCCGCAGAAGACTGAAGGTGTGATTTTTATGGTTCATTTTATGTTATCGTTTTATCCCAAGTGGTATTTTAGAAAGAGGGAGAAAATAACGATTTCGTTGAATTTTATTTCTTTGGTGCCCAATTGTGCAACCAACGCGTTGGAGGCAAAAGAAGAAAAAAAAAATAGCAAAAGCTTTCACCTGATGAACAACCCTTTTAGGCAAAGGGAGGGCAGGATTAAAAAAAAAAGACAATGAAAGTAGCATGTTGGACGCCTTTGCAGAAGAATCAACAAGTGCTGGTGTTGCCTACAGAGTAAGAAAACAAGCTGATGAGAGGGGTTAGCAAAACATAATGCTGATAGGTAGAGAGTACCACTTCCCCCAAGAATGCCCCATAAGTAAGGATCGACCGTTGTAGAATATTACCGAACCGATCCAGATAATCTGATTGCCAATCCGATGTTGATAATGTTCATGCTAGTCCTACCTGATGCCAATGAGCTTCACGCCTATCCAATCCTATCATTCATGCCAATCTGATCTCAATCATCATGCTAATCCAATCCAATGTTCTTCGATCTGATAATCTTTATTCCGTATTGCGTACCTATCGAGTGCTGATTACCATCGTGCCAGTCCTACCTGATGCCAATGAGCTTCATGCCTATCCAATCCGATGTTCTTCGATATAATAATCTTCATGGCTGCATGATCCGATGATGATGGTTATCTTTATTCCATACCTATCCAGTGCCCATTTTCTTCGAGCCATTCTTATCTGATGCTAACAAATTTCATGCTGATGCAATACAACCCTATGCTGTTCTTGCTAATCCGAGCTGATGATCTTCAAGCTAATCTGGTATGATGTCAATAACCTTTATGCTGATTCGATCCGATGATGTTCATGCCACTCAGATACTACGATCTTCATTCCACACGGAGCCAATGATCTTCATGCCAACCCGATCCAATGCCGATAGTCTCTTTTTGATCCTATGTTATGCTGACAATCTCCATGTCGAGCCGATCCGATGATCTTCATGCATACTCAGAAGAGATGATCTTCATGCATACTCAGAAGAGATGATCTTCATGCCAGATCGTGGTAACGACCTTCATACCAACCAACGATAATCATCATTCCCACCTTGTCTGATGCCGATAATCTTATTGACGATCCGATCTGATGATCTTCATGCCAATCCACTCAGATGATGTTATCTTCATGTCAATCACATCCAATGCCCATAATCGTTTTGCCATTCCGATCTGATGCTCTTCTTTCAGATCTTTCTGATTCCATGCGATATTTTAATGAGGCGAGGTACAGAGCAAAGCATGGTGACGTCAGATCAGGTGCTGTCGCTGTTTGTGTAAACAGTAACCTTTGAAACGACTGTCTCATTCAGTTCACACTTTACACAATTTTCCTGTGCCCGCCCATTTCTATGGCCAAGTTCATAGTCAAATATTTGAAAACTTCAGTAAGTGTTTTAAAATCAATAAAATTGGTGAAGTGGTGCTGGGTTTCTGTATCTCAAATATACAAAAACACGGGATTTTTTTCTTCTTTTTTTATATGAAATTTTGACCAGTCTTCATAAAAGGAAAAATTATAGTCTGTAAAATTAAACAGACATTAATACGAAGCAATTAAAAGAATTGACACCTAAAAATATGCATATCACGCTTGTCAATATTATTAATTGTCGCATATCATTGACAGACAAATTCAACCAACACGTCAACCGATGGTGAACTTGTAATCCTACAAGCTGGAAGGAATTGCTCAAAAGAAAATATCCAAAACATTAAAAAAATTAACTGAAACAAGTGAACATAATCTCATAACGTGAACAAAACCCAAAAGACTGTCCGAAAATTAAAAGTATTTTCCATCAACTTGTGGGTTTTTATCGGGCAAGGGGCAGGCTTCCATTTGAAACTCAAAATGAACATAACATAACATAACATAACATAACATAACATAACAATGGAGGACAGCAAGAAAAAAACTTATATGGGCAGCAGGCAGAGAAGCCTGCTAAAGATTGTGTAGTTCAGCAAAGATTTTCTTGAAGAATTCCACAGAGGAAGCCTTCACAACGTGTTCTGGCAGGCAGCTCCTAGGTGTAAAAGCTTTAAAACATGTGGAGAAGTTTCCACAGTTGGGCACAACTTTGAAATCAGTAAGGTGCACCTGTGTACCCTCGTATTACGCATTTCGTTCACGTTCAAGCGTTCTCGAAAAGAGCGAGGCAAGTCGATGTTTAAAAGTTTAAACAGAACAGTCATGTCCGTACCCACGGACTCTTCGCTCTTCCAGAGAGGTCAGCTGGATCCCCCCAAAACCACAACTGGTGTAAGAGAAGCCGCCAAGTTTCCGAAAAGGGTCGGCCTTTGAAAGTAGTGATATCATTAAACCAGGGAAAGGCCGCCAAGGTTAATCCTATTAACCAGCAAACTTGTGCATTGTCCTCTTCTACAATTGCTCTGTCTGACTATTTTTGTTTGACTGCTGAAACATGTTGGACTTGATAGTTTTGATTTTGGGTCGATATAGTTTTGATTTTGGGTCGATATCACAACTTTCATAGGACGGTGAACATACAAAGGTCATTCCGTCTTCTCTTCATCTCTAGGGTATTTTATGTGTATAAATCTTCACATTAATAATTAGTCACATGCAACCTATACAAGTAAACTCTGCCATTGCCCAATTAGACGTTACATCAACCAAACTCATAATAGAAACTTATGGCAGAACAGTAACAACAACAATAAATATATATAATCCCATATGCTTGGCAGAACCTCTACTTGACGGTGACACACTAGCGTGTGTCTAGGTTAACCAACAAACTTGAAAAAATACTTTTTTTCCTACTCGGTTGGCTGCAGACACTCACTGCGCATCGTGCTCTATTTCGTGTCGATAATGCTTCTAAGGTCCTTCATTATCAATAATCTCAAGGGGATTCTCCATTCAAGGTGTAGTTTGGATGACCCCCCCCCACCCACCTCCACCTCCAACCCTGCATTACTTTGCTCTTTTCTTGATTGAACCCGAGTTTATTTCTTTTAGCCGATTTACGCAATGCGTTGATGTCTTCTTTTAAAGGGATATACCTCCCAGCGCCATTTTTCTCGATCCTCCACATCAAGTTCGGCCCCAAAGGTCTATTTCCTTACCCGTTAGTCTTTCCCTTGCTAAAAATCCTTTTTAAAATGTGGCGTGTAGGAGATGTTCTGTTGAATATAATGGAATTTTATTTACTAACGACCCGTCAGTAAATCATACATTGGGCGCGTACAATAATAATCATGACGTTTCATCTCTGTGTGTACATCTACTAATTTTCTAATAATTACCATGAGCTCTAAAATCTAATAGACTAATGTGGTAAAAATTAAAATTAATTATTCCAATAGATCGCCGAAGCAAAATTATAAGACACTAGCCTAGAAAATTATAAATTGTGATTTTAAAATACGAGAATCATTCCGGTTTGTGACGACACAATCAATGGGTTCACGGTGGCTAGACTATTAGGCGCAATGCCAATTGAGATAGTAGCTATTTTTTTTGCTGCGAGGAACTAAGCTACCGTCTCAGTTGACCTTAGCTGTGAAAAATACGCGGATGTGATCGTCGCGTGGATGTTGTGAGGCAGGCGGAAGGTTATAAGGCAGGCCGGATGTTGCTTTAACAATCCAATATCACCAGCAGAAGTCATTTTCGCGTTACTTTTCCCGTCACATTACACAAATACCACGAGGACCAGGCTGCAAGATAATTCAACCCATTTTACTTCAAGCGTTCCGAGTCGCGATCCCACGCAGCCGATTACCGAACGAGTAACCGGTTTAGTCTTCTATACAGTGGCTGAGATGACTATTGCAACGACTTTGTCCGTCCACAGTTTCCTTATATGAAATAAGGCTTAAAGGCACACAAATCCTTCCGGAATGTCGTGCGACCGTTGAGAATAGCGTTTGCAACATTTACACAGGTTAGAATTAAAGGTACATTCCTTTCAGCGCCATTTTTCTCGATCCTCCACATCAAGTACGGCCCCAATGGTCTATTTACTTACCGTTAGTCTTTCCCGTGCTAAAAATTAGTTTTAAACTGTGACGTCTACGAGATTTTCAGTTGAATATTGGGGAACTATATTTACTGTAGCCCATCACGTATATGATCCTTTGCGCACCTACAATAACCTTGAAGTTTCATCTGTGTGCGCGCACGTACTAATTTTAATCGGTTGCTAATAATTATTATGAGATCAAAGATCTAAAAGACTAAAGAGATAAAAATGAAAATTAATTATGCCAATAGATCGCCGAATAAAAATTATAATATGCTAGCCTAAAAAATTATAAATTGTGATGTTAAAATACGAAAATCATTCCGGTTTGTGACGACACAATCTTTAACTTTATGCTGTTTCGTGTTCTATTTCCAAAGCCGATCTGCGCGTGGAAGCAGGCGGAATGTTCCTTTAATGTCCCAAATCATCTCCACACGAGAGAAAAAACAAGAAAATAACTGTGTGGGCAACATTTACATACGTTTGAACTAATGTCGCAAAAGTGAGTCATGCAGGAAAGCAAACATGGGGTGCATGTATACCTTTAATGCTCGCTAACATGCAAGCCGCGTCGTCCAGGACCAACAGAAACAGCCGCAAGGCGCGCTGAAAGCGCCCACAGCATAGCACTGATTAGTGTTAGCGGGATGTACAAGAACATCTTCTCATTATTAGATTTCCCGGTGTTGCAGCACTAAACGAACATTATTTTACAGTAGCGGTGACTATCCTTGAAATCTTCGGCCGATGCATAGCTACGTCAAACGATCGTTTAATACACTTTTAATTAGAATAAATGTTGCCGTAGCGCAATATACAGTACAATACACACGTACCTTGGTTCTTTTTCTGTTTGAAGTTCATAAATTAAACCTCCGGCGTCTTTGTTTTGACGTCGAGTGGACCAAGAGGTACGTAGTATGACGCCATTGGTGTTAAACCTTAATAATTCAGTGTCAATGCAGTGTTTTAAGTTTAAAATTCGCGTATCACGCGTCACGAATATGTTTCACAGTTCAATCCGCATACTAAAGCAGTTCTTTTTTTGGCGTGTTCGCAGCGCAACTGGTGGCAAAATCGGAGTCAAAGTGGATAACGCGTCGAATTGCTCATGTCACGCCGTATGAATAAAGGTAACTGGTCGGTCCGTCGACTTTTTCGACTTCAGAACGGTGCCACATAGAGACGACACGGTTTTCATCTTTACGTTCATCGACCAAAAATTAGTTTAAAAACAACAGCAAATAAAAACAACGTTGCTT
Source organism: Lithobius niger (assembly GCA_023313725.1). Lineage (NCBI taxonomy): Eukaryota > Metazoa > Arthropoda > Chilopoda > Lithobiomorpha > Lithobiidae > Lithobius > Lithobius niger. The sequence continues at coordinate 94,379 of JAHWFP010223979.1, read as the reverse complement.
CTTTGTAGCTAAAGGCTTTCTGGACGCAACTCAACGAAATAATAACATTTGATCGTCGCATTCAACCAATGCACGACAACACGCAACCGTAAAAACAAAAAGACAACGACGCATATTAGCTCATTTAAAATAGTCACGACGCCATACTGCATGAATGAATACTACTTACTCGCGAACAAATTCTCCGTTACCTCCAAAATACGAAATTAAAACGACAGGTAAAAATCAGGCCTAAAATCTAAAACTAGGCCTAAAAGCCAACACATTTTTAACCGGCAATTGCGATGGTTACCACTTTTAGATTATATAACAGACAGTAACTGTTGCAGTACGTGGTAGAGGTGTGCGCCTCAACATTTTTCGAAAGTGGCGGAAGTGAACGGAAGACTAGTTGCGACTAGGCAATCGTTGCAGCTGCTTGTTTACTTTTGCAAAAAAACACTTACGTTAAAAATTACGCTCTGTAGGTTTTTCCCAAAAAAATTCAACCTGACTGCAATTATTCCAAGCACGCGTCAGGTGGCAATAGTGTTTAAACTGCCTTCAAATGTGGACGGAGCTTTGTTTCTAAAACCAAGGCTGATTGCGGTAGAAATCGCGTGTTTTGCCTGCCGGCTCCATACTAGTGCTCGCGCGTGCCAGCAAGGTAATTCTAATTTTCGAGGGATGCTATACAGGTGTGAAAAAAAATGTAAAAAACGTGAAAATTTGCTTAAAAAAATGTGAAAAACGTGAAAATTTGCTAAAAAAATTTGAAAAACTTGAAAATTTGCAATTGTAAAAAAAATGTGAAAAACGTGAAAATTTGCTATTGTAAAAAAATTATGAAAAATGTGAAAAACGTGAAAATTTGCTATTGTAAAAAAAATGTGAAAAATGTGAAAAAATGTGAAGAATACGAGTGGTGGTATGAAATAAAGAGGCAAAGCGCACAAACTAAAGTAAAAACTAAAGATGAAGGCAGCAAATGCTTGCAGAAACTATGGCTAAAAATGTATAATGCATTTGTGAAGCTTGAGGCTGATCTGATTTTTGAAGTTGTGTTTTTAAATCTTGTCATTATAGTATGTTATTAATAATTACGAGTCGAATAATAACGTGGGTGTAACTTTTTTGTATCGCATTACAACACATTTTAAAGGCATCCTGCATTAGCCAAAAATAAAATACTGAAATTACTGAGACGTCACCAAGCTTGCTAGTCAAGAAAAGCTTTGATTGGAGAATTATTGTGAAACAGCGACAAAGGAAAAATAGTGATACAAAAAAAAAAAAAATACGTATGTGAAAAATGTGAAAAGAGTGAAAATCTAGAATGTAGGCACGCGGAAAAAAAAATGAGAAGTAAGAATGTGAAACAGGCAGTGCACCTGGTAGCACCTATGCTTTCCGCAAAACAATATTTTGATGAAACCAACATATCTGGAGCCAGGAACTGAAATCCGTAGCTTCTCTCCCATACGAACTTGTGATATGCTGTGGAATACAAAACCAGAGTTGCACCGAGAATTCTCCTGATAATACTTTTTTTTTTTAATATTTATTTATTTATTTATTTTTATTATGGTTAACAAAGCTACCCACCACGAAGGAAGTTGCGTGCGTTGGAGGTATTTACACCAAATAACTTCACACAGACGGCTACATCCAGCCAACAATTAAACAAATGTAAAAACGTACAAATACAAACAATTCGTACATGCAATGTTTTACAATATTACTTTTCTCCCCTCTTTTTCTTTTTTTTTCCCAACTGAATTTCTAACCAGAATTACTGATCTATTTTCAGTTGTTGTTTGAGAATCTTTTTTTTTTTTTAATTTCATCAGTTTTATTTCAATGTCAATTTCTTATGGTAGGCTTTTAAACCTTGAGGTAGGTGCTTCTAATCTTTCATATTTCCCCCCATTTCGTGCTGTATTTTCCCTCATTTCGTGCTGTCTATTTTTACATCATAGTGTAAAAATATACGTGTAAATACTACGTATATTCTCTATTTTATATAGACATTTTTTTTTAACTTTCCATCGTGTCGCAGTGCTTTTTTTTCGTCCTTGCTTGCAACTTGCCCAGCGAACTGTTCGGACGACTATACTATTTTAGATTCTGGTTGGCCACTCCGCGCGGATTTTTGGACAATGGATTGATCACGCCTGGTAAAAATATCTCTTCGAGCAGACGAACCAACATGGCGACCTTATCTCTCGCTTCATCGCTTTTCCGACGTGGAAAACCTCTGAATTCGCCGGCTAGGGAGATTGTTTGCAATGTTTTCAAATACATGGAGGCTCAGGACACAACACGGATGTTGAAACAACAAATTTAAGAGACCAGCTTTGCCATTGGAAAATTTCAGAGAACGGTAAGCGTGTCTTGTCAGTAGCAAAGGAAATACCGATCCCCAACTCTGGCCAAAACTACGGCATGACTACGATTAGGCCTAACGCCGCAGATGACGCCGCTACGGCGTAGCGCAGATAAATTGCCAAGCTTGCTCGCCCTTTGCAGCTATGATTCCGACTTATATCGAAAGTCCAGAAATTGTTGCTCTACGCTGTAGTTCTTCGGTAAGTTAATTGCGTAGCCACATCCACCGTTTGTTTACGTGGACGAGATGTGGGCCAACCAACATCACAGCCGACAGATGCAGTGGCACGGAAAGGAAAAAAACTTACGTGCCCCCCTCATACCACCGGGAAAAGATCGACGTTTGATATTATTGCATGCTGGCTCTAACGAAAAGGATTTGTAAATAGTGCTCAACTTCTTTTCATTAGAAAACTAAGACTAGGGATTACCATGAAGAAATGAACGGCGAGTGTTTTAAATACTGGTTAAACACTACTACCAAATATTCCGGCCAACTTGGTGATCGTGATGGACAATGTTCCGTGTCATTCAGTTCGACTCGACAAGGCAGCAACAAGCAAAAGCAATAAGCCAGAAATTATTTCGTGGCTCGAAAAACAAATTTCCGTACTGCGAGCTGAATCTCGTAGAGTTAATTTGGGCCCAAGTTAAAGACGAAATAAGAGCATCCAACACAAAATGTAAAATTGCAGACGGCAAAACATTAACAACTACTGCGGTAGCCCATGTAACCCCTGGTGACTGGCAGAAATGCATTAACCACGTTGTAACGCTTGAGAACGATTATAGGGGCACTGATCATCTGATTGAATACCGAGCCGAACCCTTCATTATTGAAGTAACCAACAGCGACGACTATGACTACGAAGAAATGTAATTTTGTACCCCTCCAACGCTCTCCCTAGCCAATGACGAAAACTGCCCTGTTACAGCTGTCACAACTAGCCTTCAAACATTTCACTGTGTTTTGGACGCTGTGTTTTGGACCCAGAAACAATTACCCGTAATTTATACAATAAAAACAACACGCCATCCCGTAGACCCCCTACACAATTTGTAAATTATCACTTTTGGAATAATAAAATAAAAGGCCCACTCATGATCTATTCTGGATAATCTTTTGCCCCTGTCATGAGCGGAGATTTCCCCAGTTACAAAAGTCCAGGAATTT
>JAHWFP010223979.1:74255-90738 GCA_023313725.1 Lithobius niger | reverse complement strand
CCGGCCGCAGTTATCCCTCAAGAAATGCTTAAATCAGAAATCGGGTACGTATACTTTCTTCAGCATTATAAAGAAAAAAATATTCTAACACAATCAATAAAACGATAAAATAAAATGAAATGAAATAAATAAAAATATCATCGTCCAAAGAGTACTACCAATTTTCGTAGATGGCAGCTTAAACATATCGTTTGTGAGCCAAGCGCATGCAGGAACTCAGTGCGTGTACAAGGATCCAGTCACCACCATTGTTAGTGCATATGCGTGACAGGCGATTGCAAACGATCATAAATACAGCTATTTAGAGTGGCCAACCAGAACCTAAAATAGTATAGTTGAAATCCCGTCTCTCTTTACCACCATAATATACAAAAATAGTCTAGAAATTAATGCATGCTACTAAGAGTTCACAGAAAATATAAAAGTGGAAAATAGGGAGGATATTTCATTATATTCTCTTCTGTTTATTTACAAGAATGAATTTCAGCTGCAACTGCAGTATCTCTCAATTGTTGTTATCTCATCGTTCCTCGCACTTGTTTGTGCTGCCCCCTTTTCGCTACAGGCTGGCTGCTCTGCATGCATTAAAGCAACCGTAGAAGCCATTCGTTGTTGGAGCTTGAGGTAAAAAAAATGAGTAGAATGGGTCTTCGGTGTCTGTGCGCGTGTGTTTGTGTGCATACGTGTGAACGCGCGAGAGTGATATTTCATTTGTCCACCAGACTAATGGAGTTTTATCGTACGCGTAATATACACCAGAAAACAAAAACGAGCTCGTCTGATGCTTAAGGTAAGGTTCAACTTATCCGAAGTCAAAACAACAAAGGAACACAAATAAACTTTCCTATAAGGATTCAGATGCTGCTGTTTGCTATACTGATTAGTCCACGTGAAACCTTACTGCTGTACTCAAATGTTTCTAGCATTTTTACTTTTGCAAACAATAGATCAGCTAATGATTGGTGCATTTCTGCATGGCTAAACGACATCGCTAGAAAATATTAAAAAAACTAATCGTGTTAGTGTGCTTAGCACAACTCTGTAGGTAACTGAGGGTTCGGTCGAGTTCTTGAAAACCTGGAAATGTCCTGGAAAGTAATAATAAAATTCCATGCCTGGAAAAGTGCTTGAAAATCTTGAAAAATGATGTATCATCAGTAGGGTAACAAACGGAAGTGGACGGCCTGACTGGAGAACACTGAAAAATGTAGCCAAGAAAGTAGCCGAGTATGCAGCCTTATTATTTTTTCTTTGTTTGGGCATAAAAAATTGTGAACTTTTGGCTCTGGCTTTATTGTATTTACGTGTATAATGGTTGGATGCAGCAGTAAGGTTTCACGTGGACTAAACAGTACAGTAAACTGCAGTATTTAAACCTTTACACGTAATTTTATTTGTGTCCCTTTGCTGTTTTGACTTCGAACAAGTTGAACCTCACCTTAATAATTCGTGCTACTTTGGCGTACCATGCAGTTTTTAATGTTTTGTATCTTTGTCAATAACGGTTTGCATAAAAATGGAAACAAATCCTTTAATCTCCAGTTTACGTCTTGCTGCTGGCGTTTGCTGATTGACATTGTTGCATAATAACAATGTTTAAAACAATGTACAACAATCAATCTGGTCGTTTAGAGCTCCCTAACCCCTGAACCACTTGGCCAATTAGAAAATACCTTATGAAAGGGACACATCTATACAGAGCAATACCTGTAAAATGAGCCAGCTTTATAGGACAAATGGTTTGAACTGTAGAGAGCGTAGCAGAAACGTGTCGTGCCAAGAAGAACAACAAGAAGCCAAAAATGAAAATCACGATTCCAGCTCAAGTCCAGTTCTCCGATGTGTCAAATCGGAAATTAATAAAAGTTGGGACTCACATGTTCACCAAGCCCAATAAAGCTTGTATACTAAATTTGAGTGGAAAATATTGAAAGACTATACAGAGAAATTAAGCATCGGAATTTCGGCTGTAATATGGGAGGTTAAGGTCAACGATTAGAGTAAAGGCTACCGCCTTTACTAATTAATTTCACATGAGGAGGGGTCAATTTATCGTTAACGTCCGATCATCATCCGGCATCATACGAGAAGAGGCGATAGAGTGCGGTCGAGAAGGGGTGAGAGTCAACTTATGAAGCAAGAGGCCTTTGGATCGATTCACCCACGTTTTGCCAGCAGAACCTATTTCCCGCAAACCGTTAGCGGCCGCGTAAGTAACAAAATAATGTTGTAACCATTTGTAGAATTGTTGAGGACTTCATGAGACCGCGGTATCGACCATGCTGCAACGATGACTATCTTTGTTGATTGCGACTACCACGGCCTGTCGTGCCAACGTGCTCTCCACACGATATTTATTACGTCACATACCTAAAATAACCTTGGTCCTTGAGTATTGGTGACCGTTTTACCAGCTTTTTGCTGTTATTACGATTCTTTTCAACGTCAATAAGTGCCTTGCTTGTCAATTTTTATCAAATTATACTCTGATCTCAGATCTTGGGGATTGGGGCGAGGGATGGGGGGAAGGAGTGAAAGAGACAAAGTTCCCTTCTGCCTTCCGCTAGTTGCGCCACTGCTAGTAACGTATTTGTGATAATCCTCATTTAACGATTTTAATCAGCTAAGGTAGCATTACAAATTACCCGAATAGGAGGAGAGGGGGGGGGGTGGTTGGGAAGAGAGTGACGTTACCCAAAATTATTGTTCTTTACAGTACATCATTGCAGACAAGAAATTGATTGCCATTTTTACGTGTGATCCGAGTAAAAGTCGTTTGGTTGTTCTATAGTTATATGGGCTGTACCGCCATACACCCGGGAAACCGTTGCAGCCGTTCAGTGAGCCCATTCCTGAACTAATCCGGTAGATCACGATGCAAGTCTGCCTCGATTACGTCACTTTCACCAAACGTTACGTCATGTTTCAGTTTTTTTGAGTAACGAATTTAATCCTTTACTTATGCATAAGCCTATATGGCGAAATTTTGCCAATGGCGAAATTAAGCAGTTAATTTTATAAAGTTAAAATTAAATACCGTCTGCCTAATACGTTTATTTCTTCTAGGCGAGTGATTTCTTACCGTCTTTTAGCTTAGTGTTCCGCCATCTAACCGCCTCCAGAGCCGAGTAGTGACGTCACGCTGAGAGAACGGGAAATCAAGCTCGCGTTTAGAAACAACTTTGATTAGGCCGCTAAAAATTAATTACGTGGTTCTCAGGAGTGGTACTAAAAAAATCTGACACGAGCAGGCGGTTTTAAAAAAAAAGTTTTATTCGTGATTTTTCATTTCGAGCTTGCGTTTGCAGGATCCAGGTCGTTCTGTCTTTGTCTATTGCTGACCTGTTCCGACAAGGAAGGCTTAGGGTTTATACAAAAATTTTTTTTAGAAAATTTTAGCATCCTGTGCCTTGCATACAGCATGATTTTTCAGTGTTTTTAATTTTGTTTGTTGTACGATGCTTTTCAGCTGATTTTACTTGCACTTGAAAACGGGGTGCATGATATCCCCGAAACGTTGTGGTTTTTTGCGTCTTTGTGCACTTTTTTGGGCTTCCTTTCTTCACTAATTTTAATAGCACATGAGACAAAAAACCTTTGCTCAATCTAATAAAGAAGGTTTTCGTTTCATGTGCTATTTAAATTAGGCACCTGTGGTGTTCTTGGCGGGGACACACCTTAGCCCAGCGTGGGCACCAATGGTAAAGAAAAGACACGGACTAACCAGTGTGTAGGCTACAGCTGATAAGACAGTTTTACTTCCTGTAAGGGGTGGTATTTATACAGAGGTAACAGGAAGTCATGTGATGTACCATAATGTATAAATGATGGGACAGCTTATCTGGGTATGGTTAACATAAAGACATGAAATTAAATTGAAGTCGGCCATTGTGGAGCACACAAGTGATGACTCCACAGCACCCCTACAGTATATGCCTACATTTTTTAGGCCTACATTCATAGGCCTACTTTTTAGTACTTTATGAATCACCTTGTATAATCAAAATGTAGTAAACATCACAATTACCGGTTAGCGTGTTAGCTTCTACGCCTTATCGCATCTTGTGGTAGAAACGTTACAAATTTAACTCTTTTGCCTGAGAGCTTGGAATTCACTTCAATCTCGGTGATGCTTGTTTGGTAAGTATTTGACACGATCTTCCTTGATTTTATTAAAATGTCTGCTCGTTGCAGTTGATTTATCTTGAGGCAGGTTATTGTGAGGCTGATCACTCGCATATTGTTTCGTGGTAATTTATTTTACCTAATGTAATATTAAGCCATGTTAATAATCTTGCGTTAGTTATTAATCGTCACATGTTATGCTAATTCTCATTCCCCGTTAAATACCCGTGTTCCTTTTTCATTGGAGTGTTCCTGGCTCATCGACTGAGAATAGACAACGTCACTCTGTCTGCCGCTCCTCGTCAGCGGGGTCTGACGTCACAAAACACGATGGTTTGACTTCTTCACGTCGTGGGCTGCCGTGTCTCATTTTACAACTACAAGTATATGGTTTTCTTGTCCTTCAACTTCACTTCCATAGAAGATGGCCATTTTGTGCACGATGGAGCTTCTTTGTGGTTCACCGCATGCAATAAGGTAACCGAACTTGCTATTCTTTAGCCTTATTTTCAACCAAGCTGGCAGATACTCCGTTTGTTGACGCCCTAGGCAATTGGAATGACGTAACCACGTTGTAACGAAGTTTGGCCTTAATTTTGTTACTTAACACCGACGCTCTATTGCGAGCTAGGAAATGACGTTCTACTATCTGAAGACCCGTTATATACCCTAGGTTGGTTAAAGTATAAAACCAGTGAAAATTACTTGGCTAACTCTTGTCCATTTCTTATTTGTGCTCATAGCGTCCACGACACTTCGTTGTAGCGAGGATATAGCTGCGTGACTCACTCTAGCCTCTAGAAATGGTTAAACCCACATTTAAATACGTCAGCATTTACTGCGAGATGTCGGGCTATTGCGCCTAAGTACGGCCTACTCTCAAGCGGGTGTTTCAACTTGGTAGCTGGCCCATGTTTGAAACTTTGCCGTGAGTTGGCTTTGCTGCACCAATCTCCGTATTTTTACGCAACTCTCATTACTGCCTCAGTCAGACGACGGAACGCCAACCTGTTCATTGTTCAATATTGTCCCCTTATTTAATTCCAATTATAGTTTTCTTGTCTTGTTAAATTGCTATGTCTATCACCATTGTAAATCTATAGAGCAATCCAGCTCATCACCCCAAATAAATGTCACCCAATACTTTTGCAAACTGAAGCATGCCTTGATATAATTTTGACTATCATTAGTTCTTAAGTTCTTGGTTTATTATTTTTGTTTAAACTAATACGCTCCCTCTACAAAGGATTCGTAGCGTTGGGCCCGGGACCTCTGCGCTTGGAAAACTAAAAACTCACCCCCCCCCCTTCAAAACTAAACCAAATCGCTACAACTTAACGCCCCTCGTCCCTGTCAACAAAATAGACGATAGCCTAGTTTTAAATTTTAGGCGTAATTGTTAGCTTTTAGGCCTAATTTTTACCTGCCGTCTTAATTTTATAAGCAACAGCTAACAGAGAGCTGGGTTCGAGAGTACGCTTATTCATTTATGCAACATGGTACGGAGATTTGACGTTGCCATGGCAACGTGATTTAAGGCCTAATTTACAGCTTTCAGGCCGAATTTTTTTACCTGCCATTTTAATTTCGTAAGTACCAGCTAATTGGGAGAATTTGGTCGAGAGTAGGCCTATTCATCCACGCAACATGTTATGTAGACTATTAAGCTAATGTGTGTCGTTAATGAAATCCTTTTGTTTTTCCTGTAGTGTTTCAATGCGACAATCAAATGTTATTATTCCACTGAGTTACATCAAGAAAGCCTATTAGCTGTTAGAAGCAACGATGTCTTAATTTGTCGTGTGTTTGAACTAATTTTTGGTCGCTGTTTCAAATGGTGAAAACCGCTTGTCTCTAATCTGGTACCTTTGTGAAGTTGAAAAAAGCGACGGACGGACAAAGTCGTTGCAACAGTCTTCTCAGCCGTTTCGGCCGTGCAGAAATCTAAAAAATAAGGGTGACTCAAGGGGCCATGAACGATCTAGCTATACGAAATTCCACACTTGGAACACAGCCTGTTAGCACACGCGACGGGATGTCGCCTTCCGCCATTCTTCACACATTCCGTCAATGCGAAAGTAGTCCTAAAAAAAATTAAACAATATAATTTCGTTACGTTAAAATGTAATCAAGTAATTTTACCTCAATGTTCAGTGAACGTTATCAACGCCAACCCCCATATTCGTATTGCAACAATACCCAAGAAAGAGTTGATTTCGAAAAAACGTTAACAAGTCGAAGACGTTCACCATTTTTCATTGGTTTTCATTGGTTTAAAGAAAATAAGGTCGACGTTTTTTATTAAAGATCATTATGCATCTGACTGCGTACGTGTTTGCGATTAGTTGAGTTACCGGAGGCGGATATTTTTTATTTAAATGCACTATCAAAAGGTGAAAAATTGAAAAATTCTTTTCTTAGTTTTATTCCAAACGACTAGGCCTAGAGATATTATTGCCAAAAACTCCACATTTTAAAGCAACAACATGCTCGAGTTTAAAAAAAATAATTGGATCATCGAAAGATGATAAAATGACGAAACCTTTTATTCAGTTTTGTCCAAAAGAACTTGAGGTGTGTTGGAGAATAGCGTGCATGAAATCGACAAGCTCCCGGGATCTTAGGGTAATATATCTTCCCCCCCCCCCCTCGGTAGGTTCTACGGCACTACTGGCGCTGCGCCGACCCATGTCGGCCAGTTAGCCGAAGCAAAGTCAGCAGCCCCGCGCTTTGCAGCAGAAAAATCGCCTCTAATTGTGGAATAAGCCATACGTCTCTGCTCAACAAGTTTTGTTGAGCGTAGATTGTAAATAATACACAAGTACACACATTGTTGAATTTCCCCTTCAAGTCCTTGAGTCCTCAAGTCCCACTGGGAGACATCACGAGCTACCCAAGATTCCAATTTGATTGTCCTTCAGCTTAAAATTTCATCCAAAGTATTCATTTTCGCGGTTTTTTGAATTCCGACCCAAGTCCAAACGGACGGGTTCTACTTTCTCCAATGTCCGTTCGCTGCCATCAAAACCCGATCCTCTTTTTCACTACAAGTAACCACCCACGTGACCAATCGAGGCACGTGGAACGGTCTTTATTTCTTGCTTTGTGCTATTTCGTATTACAAATAGCAGCAAGAAAAGACCTTCGATGACCAGAACGCCTTCTCCGAGCAACGGCCAATGCTTCGTAATTGAATCCCTTCCGGTTGGTCAATTGAACAATCGCCTCAAGGGTCAACAGGACACCCCCGAAGGTCGTATCGCTTTGCACTTTTAATCTTTTTAAGGGGGATTCCTGACAGGTCCGATGACGTTTCAGCCACTTCACTTCACCGTGAATGTTTTCAAGCATCTGTTGACAAGTGTACGGATTGGTGTTTTCAGGGACTTGCCGAAGGAAAGACGTTTGGAAGGAGAGAAAACTCCATTTTGCCAACTAAACGTTCAGATTTTGCTGACTGTACACGGAATATATGAGCTAAAAACTATATCAATCCTTCTCTCAAGATTTCTCCCCCAGTTAGATGTCGTCTTTTTAGATGCGTAATTACTGGCGGAGCGAGCGAGCGAAGCGTAGCCTATAACGGACACAAAATTGCAAACTGTTGGCTGGTAGGTTGGTTGGTTGCAGTTTTGTAGTCTGGATGGAGCCCAAACGAAAAGTAGGATTGGAATGAAATTTGGTACATCGCTTGATACCCCCAAAAGTATTGCTGAGGCAAAATTTGCCGTAATTCGAACAATTATTATGGAAGAAATTACAAATTTTCGAATTAATTTCTAACGCTCACCGTTGTAAATTTAGAATCCTGAATAGCTAAGGAATTCCGACGAAGCATATAAGCTACCACGCTGGTGGTAGTTAAGTTAACTTTAAAAAACACAGCAAATTAAATTTTGGTTGCTTCTTTCTAGCTGATAACCTTATTCGACGTAACTCAATGAAATAATAACATTTGATTGGCTCATTTTCACCACTACTGAAACATGGCAACTATAAAAAACAATAGGATTCCGTTAACGATACACCTTAGCACCATTTGAGAAAAAGAATGCTTGGAGGGATTACCTTCAGCATGGCAACGAAACTGCATTTGCACTAGCGATGGGAATCCCGAATATGAAACCTAAATCGTCGTATCATGGCGAAGCTATACATATAAACCGAATCTATACAGCAGTCGATGTATTTACACACAGCACGAAACAACAACATGCCTGCATCTAATAGTTTAAAGATTCTACATTGTCACGGTAACGTGTAGCAACGTATAGTCTCTATACCGTGGTGCATTAACCAATAGGCCTAATCTCAAATGCAGCTGCTACTTACGAAATAAAAATGACAACTAAGAATTAGGCCTAAAAGCTACAAATTAGGCCTAAAGGCTAAAGTGGACGTAAGCGCTAACACATTTTGACCTACAATATTGTGAGGCTGATGGATGGTAATGTGGTTTTAAGATCGCTATCGCTGTGCATGTTTGAGGTGTGCGCAACAATATTTTCATTGGTGGCATCGTCAAGACTAGTGTTAGACCAGCCGCAGCATTGCCAACCTGATGAATCTTTTGATTATTGTTAAAAACTATCGCTCTGATGATTGTTTGGCTTAATATCGTTAATGGAGTGAAGTAGTTACGACACGACCCCAGATGTCTGTGTCAATTGTGGGCGAAACTATAGGAGTTCAAAGGTTGACGTTTAAAGGGATATACCTGCCAGCGCCATTTTTCTCGATCCTCCATATCAAGTACGACCCCAAAGGTCTATTTCCTTACATTTAGTCTTTCCCTTGCTGAAAATCTTTTTTAAATGTGGCGTCTAGGAGATTTTCTGTTGAATATAATGGAACTTTATTTACTAACGACCCGTCCGCGCGTACAATAATCATGACGTTTCATCTCTGTGTGTACATGTACTAATTTTCTCATAATTACCATGAGATCAAAAATCTAAAATATAATACGGTAAAAATTAAAATCAATTATTTCAATAGCTCGCCGAAGCAAAATTATAAGACACTAGCCTAGAAAATTATAAATTGTGATGTTAAAATACAAGAATCATTCCGGTTTGTGACGACACAATTTTTAACTTGATGCTGTGTCGTGTACTGTTCCTAAAGCCAACCGAGACAGCAGCTGCGAGGAACGCAGCTATCACCCCAGCCGACCTTGGCGCTGTATATGTGCGGATGGCGATCTGCGCGTGGCTGTTATAACGCAGTCGGAACGTTATAAGGCAGGCCGGACGTCCCTTTAACATGAAAGTTCATGCTGAGGATCGCTTTTGGTAATCATGTGTGTTATAACTGCCTGGTTTGTTCTTATAAAGTAGAGAGGAGCGGAGGGTAGGAATTCGATCCGGGATATCTCCGATCGTCGCGTAACGTCTAGAGTAGATAGAATAGATCACACAACCACTGAAGGATAGTTAAAGGCACATAAATCCCTCCGTTCTGGCCGCTTTACTCTGCGTCACCTACGCTAAAATATAGTTCAAACGACCGCAGCGCGCATTGCTCTAGACGCTAGTCATACTCATTTCGGGGCCGCTGCAACGTGACACATCGTACGACCAAGTCGCAAACTTGAGCGAAGGATTAATTATCCTTCCTCCAGGGCCGCGGCTTGCCAGCGATGTGGCGGGAGTTATAAACCGCTCGGACCGAGCCGTTTAAAACAAGCCTTATAACATTCACGCGCCACTACTGACATCTGCATCGTATCCTTAGACCAGCAAATGAAAGGTAAATCAGTTTATATAAAACTATTTCCGGTAATGTATCGAGTGAAACTGTTAAAATATACCGGAGGGAGTTATGTGCCTTTAAGTGGTAGTTTCTAATACCCTAGAAGGAACATACTGGCAGGGACTTCAGACAGTGAGGCTGAACTCGGGTCTCAATGACTAATTATTACGACAGATATTACCAAACTAAGTTAAAACGTTTGAAATCTAGGCCAAAATGTAGGAGAAGGTTTAGTAGTCTGGCGTTCCCTTCTCTCAGATCGGTTTCCCCACTTATGTGTGAAAGGACGCGTTGGCGGAAATCACTTTGCGTAACTCAGCGGCTGGCAATAGCTTCACCGTAATCTCTTTAATTCCGTGTAAATCCTCTTCACAGAATTAATCCGATATTAAAAAAACAAAAAAAGGGGAAGAAAAAAAAAACACATCGCTTCCGTTCACCCATTTTTAAACGAAAGCGCGAAACACTTACACTAATAACAACGTTACACACACCCGAAATTTTCCTGGAAACAGCACCAAAATGAGAGACAACAAACAAAAAAAAAATAACACTTGAAAACGTAGCCTACCTTTCAAACCCACGCCAATATTTAATCTTTCCTCGCGCGCGATTTTCTACAGCGTGAGCCAAAACATGACGTCACTCCTTCCCCCTACCCCCTTAAACTCATTGACCGCTCTTTGCGGAACCACCCTCGTACCGCGCTAGCTACGCCTTTCATTGACAAAATTGAGCCGACAAAAGTACGGATTTCGGCCGGCAGGGACAACGCGGCGCTTGCTACCCACCCTCCGTATAACGACAACGAAACGAGCGTTTATAAGCCAAAGATTGCTGGAGCTTTGAGCAGCTTGGCCGTTTTGTGCGCAAACGCTAACCCGACATCGGCTTTTAAGCGGCCTTATAGCCAACAACTGCAGGGCCACCTACTATAAGCAAGAAAGGCCCATTTAGAACACAAGCCCAACTTTTTTCTCACCAAAACTTAAAAGACTGAACAACAGGCAACCTTCAGTCCGGAGTGAAGACTGACTGAGTCTGCGGACGATATTTTTTGGACATTTTTTCTCTATCAAACAAGTTAAAAAAAAAATACTTTGGCCAAAGATTGTGACTTCACCGACCCGAGTTGATTCCGACAAGCTGAAGGTAGGAAAGAATTGCATTTTTATGTTAAAACTTTCAAAAATATTTTTTGTGGTGTCTCTTTTTTGTAAACTTTAGTTTTGACTTTTGCCAGTTCGCAAATTAGAGTTTGTGTAAATTGATCGACTCAAATTTAAACCTTGCGGCCTTGCCAGACTTCCTAGAAGTAGCAAAAAGACCAGTATAGGTCTGAGTGGCGGGGTAGAGTAAGCCTATTTAAATAAAATTACCCGTATTAAATCTAGGTTTAAAGTCTTTAGCTTTAATTATGGAATTTACCGCTGAGAAAACTTTAAAAGTTGCCAAATCCGTTCCCCCCCCCCCCCCCAATAAAAAAGCAGATTAACAATTTTGCCCTCGGGGGCCAGTCCCGTTTCGCCAAATCCCGTTTCGCCAAATCGTACACGAAATTTAAGGTACACGAAATTTAATACCTTATTTCTATGTAATGGGGCTTTAAAAGGCAAACATTTAACAGAGACAAGCAGTGGCAGAATAAGACCAATTGATTTATTAGCGTTTTGAAAACTGGCAATACAGACGAAAAAAACGTGTGCTTTAAATATAATTGTTTAGAATGCTTGGGCGTCACTACGTCAATGCCAAGGTTCTCTTTTAAGAATAGTCAAGGACCACGCTAGTGGTCCGCCCGCCAAGTTCAATAATTGTCACACTTCATTGTAACTTCATTGTGAGAAAGTCTTTTTGGTACTTTATCTGAAACCAGAGTTGAGCGTATTTCACGATAATGAGGATAAATACCTATGCGGCGAAACAGCTTGAAAATTGTTGGAAATGGGCAGCCTTTGTGCCCTGACAAGCAACAGTTGTATTTCAATCAAGTGCACAAACTGTATCAAGGTGATAAAGTGCGTGAAGATTGTTCATTTCAGCTGACTACTGACTACTATATACTGACTAATTTCGCTCATATAAAATAAATTATGCGACAGATACGAATGAAATTTGGTATTCAGCACTCTTTTAACTCCAATACGTGCCTTTTATGGTTTAACGTTTGGGGAGGCATTAACTAAAAAGATTGCAATCATTTGTAATGCTATTTTTCTGTATGTTGGGAAAACGCCACCGGTGATCAAAATAAACATTACTCGTTATTAGTATGAACGAGTAACAATGCAAACGGAATGCCAGAAATAATCGGCAACACATCACTGTCGATAAAATGGAAGCGCTACTTGTTTGTAGTAAGGCGCATGGCTTCGGGCCACTCCGCAGTCCGCGCTAATTAAAACTAAAAAATAAAACTAAAATTAATATCTCCGTTCGGTGGTAGGTAAAAATACCCCCGGAAAAAATACCCCCGGAAAAAATACCCCTTGGAAAAAATACTCCCAGGATATATTCGGTCAAAAATATTTAAATGTGAATTAAAGTAGACTGAATTCAGTGACGGATTCAAGGCAAAAGGCGTGTGGTGCCCCTCCTTTTCTTCCAGAAAATTCTGAGAACCTTTTTAGTTTGCTCTTCTTTGTTGTGTTTTATGGCTTGGAAAAAAAAGGCCTCGTAAAAAAAAAACCTGGAAATAAAGTTGGTGAAAAAAAACCTGGGGAAATGGTGAGGAGGAAAAATTGTCCTCTGCAAGATAAAATTCGTGAAATCACGTTGTTTCCACCAAAACTGAAATAGAAGGTGGTGGTGGAATATTATGTTTTCCTGAATCTTTTTTTTAATGTCTATAGTCGATCGATTTCAATATTCCACCCCCTGCTTCCCCATTTACGGAATTTGTAAAAAATTTATGATTTTTGACGTCCCCCCACCCCTCCCCCTTCTATGTCAGTTTTGGTGGAAACTTCGTGATTTCACGAATTTTCACTTACCGAGGACAACTTTTTCTCCTCACGACTTCCGTGGGTTTTTTTGTCATTAACTTTTTTCCAGGCTTTTTTTTACGAGGCTTTTTTTCCCCGTGCACCCGTAAAATACAACAAAGAAGAGCAAAATAAAAAGGTTATCAGAATTTTATGGAAGAAAAGGAGGGGCATTGAGGCCTTTTGCCTTGAATCCGCCACTGATTTCAGTCTACTTTAATTCACATTTAAAAAATTTGTTGACTGCATGTATCCTGGAGGTATTTTTTCCAGGGGTATTTTTTCCGGGGGTATTTTTTTCCGGGGTATTTTTTCTAGTGGTATTTTTTTCCGGGGGTATTTTTACCTAGATTCCTCCGTTCATATTCAATATTTTTCGACCAAACTTGGCCAGACTGTAGATAAATGGGCAGTGGCAAAAATAAGACGCCACCAAAAAAAAAAAAACTACAAAAGAAGTGATATCTAAAACAATACCCCAAGGGTGAAAGAACCCGCCAAGTTTCAGCAAATCAAAGTAGTGATATCAGTACCAAAATGGCTGCAACCAAGTTACTACATTAGTTGCCAAGCTATTGGCAACTAATGTAGTAACTTGGTGGCAGGCTTTTTGGCTCTGATATCACTACTTCTGATATCACTTTGCATTATATAATGTAGTCTAAGTTGCTGCAAAAATAAGTAAACAAAATAAAATAATAAATCTGTTTTATTCACTTGATTTCAATTTTAACCAGCAAGTTTTTTTTATTATTATTTTGCTTCTGTTAGTAACCTGAGTATTGGGGGGGGGGCGGGACATATTTTAGGGGGAATCATGACCCACCCCTACCGTCGTCACTGAGCCCGGTATTGTTTTGAAAATTGTTATTGTTCTACTACAACGAGCCTACACTTGGTAAAGCGAAAACTATTACCTCGCTAGCGTTTAATCCGAAAAATCTGATTTAAATTAGTAAAAGTACGATTTAACCGAGTGTCGTCACTATTACATGTTGACATACAGGAGCGGAGTGTGAGATTGTATTTGGGAGGGGAAGGGATTGGGGGGTGGGGGCGGCTGCACCTACATTATTGATCCTCCCACTTCTCCCTCCATCCACTACCCCTTTTTGTACCTTCTTCCTCATCCCTCCTTTAAGTTTTTTCCCTCCTTCCCTCTCTTTCCTCCCTCCCTTTTCATTTTTTGGATTGAATCTTCCACAATTTTTTTTCTCTTAATCGGTTCATTTACTCTCAACTACAAAACAATTTTTCGTAGATCGATAGTGCGGTTGCATGGTTCCCGTAAACTTAAGTTGTTTCTCCTCAAAACTGCTGCATTCTGTGTTGGTTTATAAAACCCATTATTCAATACGAAATTCAATATACGCTGTGTCCTGAAGAGCGATGTGGTGCCTCGTGCTCATGTCGATTGTGGCATGTCAAATTACCTGGTTTTATCTGCTTGGATTTTACCAGCTAAATTGTCCCTCTCATCATCGTCGTGGGGCAGATAACCCAGTTTGGGTTCGTGGTCCCTCAAAACAAACAGCAACAACAATACGCGCAACAAAAACTATTTCTAACAATTGGTTTTTAACAATAGGTGTCAGATTTTTTCAGATTTTCTTTAATTTTCCGTCCAAAATATACCAGATTTTCAAATTGAAAAAAAAAAGTCCCTCTCCGAGTTGTACTTGTTTGGCATACAAAATTTCATTAAATACGGTTCAGTAGTTTTGGCGTGATATTACCAAAAAAAAAAACAAACAAAAAAACTCCAATGAATCCCAACATAAGAGGCTACGCTCCAATAATTTAAAAAAAAGACTCATGAAAAACAATTTCATGATTCTTTTCCAATCACTGAGCTAGGTAGTTTCTTACTCGGCCGGACTGGTCTGTAGCAATTCGCCAGGGTAATTTAGACGTGATTTCAAATTATGCCACGCCAAAATCAACTATTACCTCACACGTTAAATCAGAAATTTGACCATTGCTACCGATAGTAGGTTTTTGATTTAACCTTTGATCTAATACTCGAGGTGGGATTAGCGGCAGCCTTTTTGGCTCTGATATCACTACTGTGAACCAAGAACTGAACCACAACTACCAGCCTTTTACCTTATTAAGCTGTTTGAACTATCTAACACACTTAACTCGTCAAACTAAGCTGTAGGAAGTATGTAACATGCTTTACTTCCATCTGTTAAGGTTAATTTGGAATTCCAGCAACCCCTTGACAAGCACCACGGCACACGTACTAAAAATCCCTACACTTATTCCCTGTTTCAACTCTATTCATCGCCTCAAGGATGATACGTGACTACCGGTAGTAGTTTTTTCTTACCGTTTTTCAGCGATGTTCCGTAAGTCGCACTAATCTGATGCCCGCAAACATCAATCCTTAGCTTGTTCTACCGTTTTCAGAAGTTTGAAAAAAGAGTCAAGAATATTTTAACGTGGCAGCAAGGTTCCACGTGTAATAAACACTACAGGAACATTTATCTATCTACAACCTTGCAGGAAAAAGCTGTTCGTTTTCTTTCTTGTTTTGGTATGGTCCGATTTAAAGCCATACCAGAAACACGAAACGGGCTCATTTTTGTTTCTAACACTGGCGATAGCCAGTGTTAGTAAGGGTCGACCTAGGATCTCTGTGTTAAACTTTCAACTTTGAGAGCTTATAACTCCGTCAAAATTAAAAATATTTAAACCAAATTTGGAATCTAGCCTTGACTAGTCAAGGCCTGTCTACAGTCCAAAAATTGTGAAATTCAGTCCAGCCAAACCCGAGATACAGAGAGGGGCCAAATAGACAACTTCTTGTTCTTGTTCTGGGGATGTACCTTTCGTCTGTCCTCTCTACAGGTCAAACTATTTGTCATGTAAAGCTGGTTCTTAGCCCATTTTACAGGTATTGCTCCGTAGATGTGCCCTTTCCATAAGGCATTTTCTAATTGGTCAAGTGGTTCAGGTGTTACGGAGCTCTAAACGACCAGATTGATTGTTTTACATTGTTTTAAACATTGTTATTATGCAACAATGCCATTTAGCAAACGCCAGCTGCAAGACAAAGACTGAAGATTAAAGGATTTGTTTCTATTGTTAACATTAGCGATAGCCAGGGTAGGTAGGGTGGGTGACCTCCTGAGAATCCATTCCGGGTGTTGCAGACATAGGGCCTTAGGGCTTCGTCGGGCAGATGACCGGGAGCGGTTAACGCTCGCTAAAATCCTTTGACCCTTTGGCCAGGGTAGGTAGTCTGCGGCCTTGCAGTGCTGGAAACACCGGTTCTCGTTAGATCCCCGAAGTTAAGCAGCTTTGGGCTGGATTGATACTTGGGTGGGTGACCGCCTGGGAATCTGGCTGTTGCAGACATAGGGCCTTAGGGCTTCGGGCAGATGACCAGGAGTGGTTAACGCTCGTTAAACCCTTTAACCCTTTAGCCAGGTTAGTAAGGCCATAGCTATTTACTGAGCTTAAAGGCGGCGCAACAAAACAAACAACAAATTAATTGTAAAGGTGTCATACACACCCAACCACTCATCCACCACCACACTATTTATTACAATTCTCCAAGTAACACGGATTAATAAACAAAAACGTATCGTTAAAGTTAAAAGTAAGGGTCTAAA
>JAHWFP010223979.1:36820-69255 GCA_023313725.1 Lithobius niger | reverse complement strand
CAACGTAAATAGGTTTGCATCTGTATTTAGTCATTAGCGAACAGTCGTAAGCCAACTTGTATACCATGTATGAACGAGGGATCGGTAAATTTGCCGCTAAGTTGTTAGTTTAAGGAAGAAATTACATCAGGACCAGTACAACACAATCGCGAATACCGTGGCTAGTTCTCTCACGTATATGCAACAATGTTTCGATGAAGTGTGCTGCTGCGTTTCGCCGATTCGCGTTTCGCCGAAAATTAAGCTCTGATTAAAATTCGGCGAAAGGGGAATTCTTTAAAAATTTGACGTTGGGGAAGTTAAAAGACGGATTCCTAATTGGGAGGAATTTGTGATTAGTTGCGGTTTCTGATGTTATATGTTCAGCAGCAGCGAGCGCGGCAGAACGAGCGAGGCACATAATTTGGAAAACAATTATTCGGCGAAAGGGGATTCGGCGAAACGGGAATTCCCATTTCGCCGAAAATTGAGACACTGATTAAAATTCGGCGAAGCGGGGTTCGGCGAAACGATCATACACCGTGCTGCTGGTTCGACTAGCCATTGGCGACAACAACGAGACACATATATTCAAAAATGACGGAGCATTTTCATTGTGGTGTATTATATCGAGAAAATTCGAGTCTCGACCTTCATTCTTGATCTTGTCGCAACCTTGACATGTTTGTTCTTGTTCTTGATCTCGAAATTACCCAGCACTTCTTGATCTTGTCTTGCCTTTGCTTCTCGAGACAAGACGAGGCAAGGCTCGGTTATTTCTTGTCGTGACAGAAACAGTATCTGACATATTTTGGTAAAAATGGTTTCCCTTTCTACAGTCTCATTTTATAAAAATTTCAAGGGATGGTGCTGTAACCACCTCAACTGTCAGTCCGTTCTAAATTTTCGCCACACGATTTGAGGAGGAAAACTTTCTACAATATCTAGAATATGGGAGCATTGACAATTTGAGAGGGTGACCTCTGGTAACATTACACGAGTTTAAGGAAAAAAGTGTCCATAGTTAATATCGTACCAGTTATGTAGTAAGGAGTACGTTAAGGAGTGTTAAGAAGTATACGTTTGGGCACCACCAGCAAGTGTCTAAGAAAACCTTAGCAAGTTTTTTTTTACTGTATATTTTTTACTTTTTAATTTTTATTGTTCGTACACAGGCAGCTTTACTGTTGCTGTTGTCACCGCAGACTGACAAATGGTGTTTATTGTTTAACAACCAGTTAAAATTTTCTGGCCCCGATTGGTACTTGGGTGGGTGACCTCCTGAGAGTCCATTCCGGGTGTTGCAGACATAGGGCCTTAGGGCTGCGGGCAGATGACCAGGAGTGGTTAACGCTCGTTAAACCCTTTAACCCTTTTTTAAAAAAAATTTGTGTATTGTTTACAATGTTCCATAATGTTCATATTTCTATTTTGTAATTGTTTACACTCAGCTGGTTGCAAAATGTTCTTGCTCTATTTTTAATGCTGTGTACTACGTTTTTTGTACATACGACGTTTTCCAAACTATCTCGACTATCAAGGACGATCTTCTTCTGGGCCTGACCAATTTCCTGTTATGTTTTTAAAACTGCTGTGTTTCTACCTTGTCACTTCCGTTTTCCTTATCTTTGTAACATTCGTTCTTACTTGTACTTTGCCTCAAATTTGGAAAAAAGGCTAAGGGCACGTTTACACAACCACTCGCTTTTGCATTCTCGCAGCTAGAAGCTAGAAATCACCTCAAATTCCAACATGGCGGCGGTTTTACGTCTGCCGCCTCGCAACGGAAACAGCAAATAACGCGAGTTCAGAAGCGTTTGGGAAAATTGTTTCGTCATGAGGAATTCTTTATATTATTGGCACGGATTATCAGACTGCAAGTATTTACTTAAACGATGTCGGATTTAGCTAATCCATTTAGCGTTGTTACCATGGCAATGTCACCTTTGCCATCGCGATTGAGTTCTAGCTGCAAGAATGCAAAGGCGAGTCGCTGCGTAAACGCGTCCTAACAGTGGTGCATCTCTTCTGGTACGCAACTGCTGGCCAATCAGCATTCTCTCCATTATTTCCAAGATCTTAGAGCATCTTACCTACAAAAATATCCGTCAACAATCAAATGATCTCGGGGTTATTCAATATTCACCCATCCCAACATGGCTTTATCCCTCGGCGATCCTGTCTCACCAATCTGCTTGACACCTACCGCTCATGTGGTTGACAGAGGCGATCGTCTCTTTCTTGACTTCAGAATTGGTCTTTCTGGACTTCATTATTCAATACAGGCATTCGACGCGATGTCGCTCACTAACCTTCTATACAAGTTTCCTTCCTTTTGGTTTAACGAATCCACTGTTGTTTGGCTTCATTCCAACCTTTATGACAGATGCCAGAGACCATTCCTTCGTATTTCTTTCTCCCTTTGCTTACACGTCATCTCTGGTGTCCCCCAGGGGTCTGTTCTGTTGTCACTGCTGTTTTTTTTTTAGGTAACACACTAGCGTGTGTCTAGATACAAACATTAAGCGATTAAGAGGTGACATAATCAAGACTAGCCAAATTCTATCTGCCGAAGTGATTTTTACCAGTTACCCGTTTTTTTCCGACGTTCCGCTGTCATCCAAACGCGAAGACACGATAAAACCCAGAGTCTGCACCATTGTTCGACAGTTTTTCTTCAGAGGAGTTGTGACCCGCTATCATCAAGCAGTAGGAAGAGATTAAATAAGGTCTGATTAAATGTTAAAGTGTATTTGTTGCAAGTTATGTTGGAATCGGAATTATTATGCAAGCTTAATTTCTTTGGGTGTTACTTTAATTATTTAGGTTATAAACGAGGCATATAATTAAATTCTGAAGGTGATTATTGTCATTTTCATCTTACACTGCAATTCGTGAATATGAAGGAAGCGAACACCGTAGTAAGCAAATGGATCCAACACCGATCTTTAAAAGCGCATCTGGATAGCTCTGTTACTGCGCACGGTATTTGTTGCATTGTTTCAAAACGTGTGAAATTGGCAGTATAGCTATTTAGACCAACGGCTAGAGGTAGTCTTGGTTACACCTTTTTGTCATTTAGGTTTTGTTGCTAGAAGACCCCCCCGAGGTTCAAAAATTAACATGTTACCACTTCCGAAAAGTGTCCATTCTATCCGCTATTTTGAAAAACAAAATGGGCGTATCACGTTATTGCGGTTTATGAGTTAACGGCTCACTGTAGAAAAAAGATTGTAGGGCCCAAACTTGTAGATAGTTAAATTTCAGCCTTAGTAGGTCCCAAAAAACTCTTACCTAATTTACATGTTTAGGAAAATGTATGCAAATTAACTGTATTTAGCCTAAATATGGAGCAACTTTCGTGATGAAATATGCAAATTAGATAAAGTTGCCTTAAACTAACTAAACCTAAGGTTTAATAATTATCCATCTAACTTTGCTTCATAAACATATTTTCTCACTGTGTGCCGTTCACTTAAAAACGAGGTGGCTTGAAAAACTGCCCAGCAGTAGTAATTCTTTAAATTAGTGTGACGCAAGTGAACCTAAACCTGTTTCGTTTAGTGTAAAACAAAACTAAAAAAATTATTAGCAGTGAAACCAGATTTAACTCGTTCTTGGAAGCAATGCTAACAATGTGAAAAATAAATTTTATAACAATACAAAACTCTCTAGTTGTCGTCCGAGTCACTGCCATATCGCGTCAGATTTCTGTATGTTTTGGCACATGATACAGGCGCAAGCATCAGTACAGGTTAGGCCTTGCCCTTGGCAAGAACACTGTTCAACTTTCCCTGTGTTGCAGCCAATGGTTTTAGTACATGAACAACTCATAATGTCCATTACTTCCTTTGGGGCTATTTGGTCTGTTGTCCACGTTATCACTAGCTCATCACTTTCATTAATCTCCCAACCATGACCGTGTGGGTTTGGAAGCATATCCTGGGTATCAAGAATTTATAGGGCTAGGGAGGAGAATTTATGACAGACCCCTTCTGAAACGTCTTGGATTCATTCCTGTTAGTCCGTATAAGTTTATAGAGGGCGCCATGAGTTTTATGTGGGAATGTCTACTCAGTTTTCAGCCTAAAATTAAAACTAAACTAAACAAAACTATCGTGTATTTAATTATTACTTAGCTTAGCTTAGTTTTAATTTAGTTTACTTTAGATTTAAACTGAAAAATGAGCAAAAATTACCAGATGGAACACATGGCACCCTCTGAAAACTCGGACGGAACTAATAGGAATGAATGTAACACGTTTCAATAGAAACTTTTTAGAGTAACAAATTCTCCTCCCCAACTTTTTTAATTCTTGTGGGTACTCAAAGATTCTGTCCAAATGACTAATTGATAATTAGCTCTCAGCACGTGATGCCAAAGCTGATCTTCGGTTGGTGGAAGCAGAGGACTTGCTGACTGTTGTTTACACATCTGTAATGTCTGAACAGTTTGAGTATCTATACACTGCAGACATGTAAGTCATTACGTCAGGAAGTAATTCGTACAAGATTTGTCCAGTGAATCTCCTAGCTATTGCATGGAATTCCAAAAGTCCTGACTTTTGATAAGTACCTGAAATGGCCGAACCTTACCTTTGTTCACAAATGCTTCAACTGAATCACAACCTGTGAATGCATGATAGCCTGGCAGCCCCCTTAGTAGTGTTGGTTCTATTTCCAGTGCAAGAGAGTTATTTCGATGAGAGTAGGCCTGTTTTTGATTCTGGATTTAAAATAAACTCTGCTGTTGAAGGTAGTCGCAAAAGCTAGAAGCAGTGTCTCAACATCTGTATCAGGAGACGATACAAGAACATTCTTGTAGCCAAGACTACAAGTGTGGTGTGTACGAAAAACAAGTCTGGTGTCAGCTTCTTCTTGGCAGCAGCGCAGACTCGGGTATTCATTTGCAGTACCAATGATACCATTAACCAGAAGATATTTATTTTCATTTGTGATGAATAAGCTCTTCTCCCTTCCATTAGTCTCATATAACCTTCAGTTGAACACTCTTTGTACAGGAATCCAGTTTGCTCGTGTCGCTGGAGTACTTTGTTCTCCGCCTGAGATCTTCACACGTATAGGGCCTGCTGCTGATTCTCTATTGGGACGCTCTCCTCCCCTGATAAAATGTTTCTTGTACACATCTGATACGAAATCGACCCTTTTAGCACCCATGTTGAAATGTACCAGAATACCGCTATTAAACATACGTTTTGACAGCGCACTCCACGTTTTAGGAACAGCTGTCAGCAAATGGAGGACAGGCATGGCATCAACAATCTCACAGTCTATAGAGCAGTGACATTTGCCGCCATATTGGCACCAGTATGGGTTTTGGAGGGCATAACTACAAGGTGCACTACATAAAAATGGAGGGAAAAACAACGGAAGAGCGAATTTCTTAGGCTTAAAATAACGTTGTTTTCTCCAACAACAAAAATCGCGCTTTTTAGGTCTAATAAATCGCTCTTCACAGCATCGGATCCAGTATGACGCCTTTCTGTTTCTCTCTGCAGTGCCCTTTGCAGCTAACCCATTAAGGCTCCAGCATAGAGTTATATACAATAATACTACGTCGTGTCACTGCTCCATAGGATCTGTATCTGTTCTAGAATATTTTCAAGAGCAATAGCCAGTGTGGATTTTCTTGTTTTGAACATGAGCCCATCACCTGTTATGAAGCTCGGTGGCACTGGCCTTAGAGGGTGTCGAAGCACAGACCTCACACCGAGGTCTCACTTCTGACTAATCACTGCCAATCTTGCAAACAAATCACGGTCGGACTTCACTATTACTTGTCGATCATTATACTTTACAACCTTTGTAATTGGTTGTGCAATGGAGGGAATCCCAGTTATTTTTATAGCTGCACAAAAATCAATTTCGTTTGATTGCAGCCGCCTTATTATAAATTCCTCTGCCCTTGGTTCACTAGTTCTCTCAGCATAAAGTAGCACCTCCGTAGCTGACGAATCAATTTCTCGGCCAGAGCTCAGTAATAGTAAGACGTGTTGATGGGTTAAAAGGATTGACACACCAGTCCCCACAAGTTTACAGAACCTGGTAAAGGTCGTGCTTATCTCGTTTCATCCCGGGTCCGTTAAGATCTGCATGCTGATCTTCGCTGCCATTAGCTTGAATACCTGCCATCTCGTGGCACTTTTGTGCCATTCCAGTTCTCACATGTTGAAAATGATCCATAGGTCCACAGCCCCTTCATTGTTGCTGAATCGACAATGCCACCCTTAATTTTCATGGATCTGTTTACCTTCTCCACAATATAGTCCATAGCAACTCCTGAAAATGGCAAATCACTGATGTTTGCAAAGATTCCCCTGTTCGTAAGATAATCTTGGCTCACAGTTTTTAGCAAAGTCGTATTAAACCAGTAATACGACAAGTGTCTTGGTGAATTGTTGTGATTATACGCAAACATGAATGGCAGTATTTTTTTTTAAATATAAACATGTAGAGGTTCCAGTTGGTTTCTCTCACAGATTTGGTCAGATTAAACAGGAGTTCACACGTGTGTAAAAACTACTCCCACATCTGGAACATTAGTCTTGGGTTTCCTTCTGTGTAAGCTTTCTAAAGGCTTGTAAATTTTGTAAAAGCATCTGACTCAAGTATTTTTTTCAACAGTTCTGAAGATGGATTAGCTCTTAACGCTTGAAGGTCAGCTTGCAGGTCATCTTTTATATTGTCCATCACTGCATCTGCAGTTTCACTAATGCATTTCATGAATGACTCCAGTTTCATGACCAACAAAGCTTCATTTATCTTCAAGGATCGCAAACATCTATTATAATGTTTACAAGCAAGCATACCTTCTACAGAGTCAGACCAGGAGCAACAACTCCAGATTATATGATCAAGTCCGTTCATCCTAAGATTCCAAATCTCTTGCCAATAACAGCAACAAAATACATTACTGTGTGAAAGTCACCCATTTTCAGGATAACTTTGGAAAATATTTCTTTCTCCTTGGTCATTATTTCTACCATCTTGCAGTATATGACATGATCACTCACAACGCATTGGAACAATAATTTCAGTTTTTGCCTTGTGCCTTTCACTTAACTTGAATAATGAAAATACTACAGCTACGTCTGCTGGTGAACTAGATGTAACAGGAATTTGTGCAATAGTGCTCTTCGTGTACTTAACCAAACTGGTTTTGTGGTTGAAGCCACTCCAGGATGGAATTGCATTTTCTGAAGTATGAAAATTGATATCAATTGCAATTGTACAATATTATTACAGCATAATACATTGCAATATTGTTGTATTAAGCTGTAACACATACAATAAGTTCTTATTTAGGGCAGTTTGCCATTCAAGCAATTGGTCGTTGGTGATTAACAACCGTATGAAAGGTTGGGCAATATGTCGGATCTTGTGTACACAATTGGCACTGCGCCTAATAGTCCAGCCAGCGTGAACCCATTGATCGTGTCGTCAAAAACCGGAATGATTCTTGTATTTTAAAATCAAAATTTATAATTTTCTAGACTATTGTCTTATAATTTTGCTTCGGCGATCTATTGGAATAATTCATTTTAATTTTTACCGCATTAGTCTATTAGATTTTAGATCTCATGGTAATTATTAGAAAATTAGTAGATGTACACACAGCGATGAAACGTCATGATTATTGTACACTCGTAATGCATCATTTAGTGACGGGTCGTTAGTAAAAGTCCCATTATATTCAACAGAAAATCTCCTAGACGCCACATTTAAAAAAGGATTTTTAGCTAGGGAAAGACTAACGCTATAAGGAAATAGACCTTTGGGGCCGTACTTGATGTGGAGGATCGAGAAAAATGGCGCTGGGAGGTATAGCCCGTTAAATAGCTTTCTTAGAAGTTTCATATGCAAAAGTGGTGATGCATGATAATTAATTCTAGGTATTCCACAAAGCAGAGTACTAAGAAGGATTATTTTTTTCCCAAGAATAGAGGACCTTTATTCTGAGAAATTCATCAGTGGGTAAACAAACCTATTCGTAATTCGACCCCCCCCCCCCCCCAATCCCTTCTCGCCCTCCCTCCAGAACACACTATCTTCCTCCAGCTACTGAAATTGTTTATTTAGAATATTATATCAGTCACTATGGAAACTAACATTACCAAGCCATTAGTGCGTTAGTGAGTTAGCACTTACCCTATATAAACATTTTTGGGGAAACTTAAACTACGGTAGTTAAAGCGCAGATAGTTAAACTATTTATTTTAATTATTTACAGCAGTTTCTAAAGTTGGATATAATCAAATTTTAATTTCGGTTTTTGACTAATTTGTATCTTTCAGCCCAAAAGTTGATTTTGTGCTCCGTATCTAGGCTAAATACAACTAATTAGCACATATCGTCTTAAATATGCAAATAAGGTAAAAAAAATGTGTGGACTTACTACGGCTGAAATTCAATTATCTACAAGTTTGGTACCAACAATTTTTTTTCTACGGTGAGCTGTTAACTTGTAAATTGCAGTAACTTACTTAATACAATAGTCAGCCATTTTTTTTTTTACCTCAGGGAAGTCTTCTAGCAACTAAAACATTGAAACCCAATTGATAGAAAGGTGCAACCAGGGAGCTTGGATTATACGTAGCTTTGATAGGGTGGCCCCACTCAGTTGAACGCGTCTGAGCTATACCCCAGCTATTTCTCGTGGTAAGGTGTAAACGAGCGAGATTCAGTTAGTGACGTTTTTGCTCCCAAACCAATCCTCGAAGCAGACGACGCTTGGTTTTTCGAAACCAACAAAAAGGTTTGTTTTAACTAGCCAGTAGTTTTTTTTAACGAAATTAATAAATAATTATGAAATATCTGATCGCTCAATCTTTACTGAACGTTAAATTACACATTATTAAAACAAAACGATAAATTTTTACCAGATAACCCGATACGAGAGTAGCTGACGTAGTTGCGTTGAAACCAAACCAATGGCATACTTTTACGATGGTCGCTTGTGACGGTGTTCTCCTTCTGATAACAAACGTTGCGATTTTCAGTCGCATTGTCGATTGTACTGGTAGGTTATTGCACTTTAAATCAATTTAAGCAATTGGAGCAGTCCGGCTTAGGTTTGATGTTGCGTACTCGTTCGTTTGTTAGTCCAATTTGTGTTGATGCATCGGAAAAATAAAAAGCCAATGAGATGCAAGAATCAGTAAAATGGCGCGAAAAATGGGAGCCG
The DNA here is from genome assembly GCA_023313725.1 of Lithobius niger. Classification (NCBI taxonomy): domain Eukaryota; kingdom Metazoa; phylum Arthropoda; class Chilopoda; order Lithobiomorpha; family Lithobiidae; genus Lithobius; species Lithobius niger. The sequence goes on along the minus strand of JAHWFP010223979.1, from coordinate 60,071 downwards.
AAACGTCAGACGCGTTTGAAGTATGCAAAGCAGCTCCCAAAATCTCGCACGATTTCTCGCGGTAAAGCGTAATAGTAAGTGGGTCCACCCTATCAAAGCTACATGTAATCCAAACTCCCTGGGTGCAACCTAGGCTCTCTAGCCGTCCTTCTAAGAGGGGATTTGTTGGGGAATGGTTACCCTGTGAGCCTCCTTGTTAGAGGCTAAATCAAATTAAATCTGAGCTGCACTTTCTAGTAGGATTTATTCTTTATTATTTCTTTAAAAAAAATACTTTTTCTTGAAACAAGGGATTCGTGTAGTGGGGGCCTCTTCGGGGATCCCCGGGTTCCCGGGCAGCCCAATCCGACACTACCCTTTATTCGTAACTTCGTCAGTCTCCTGTTTTCCGACTAAGGGAAGCGTGCAACCCTTCAACCCCCCCTCCCCCCCCCCCCCCCCCCTTCGGTCCAGATATAGTGTATAATATAAGCTACACACTCGCTTATTTTCGGGTTTATATTTTTCAGCATTATTCTATAGCCAAGTCTTCTCCTTTCCATTCATCTTTTGGATACACACACCACTTTTGAAGATTTCATATTCAAGACATCAGAACTGGTATTTTATTTTTATTTTCAACGATATTTACAGGTTTTAAAAGGTTAACATGAACCCTGAATTACTTATGGTCTATATACTAAGTACACTCATTCTATGGTTTTAACGATTTTTCAGTGATATCGTTTAGCCAAGTAGAATGAACCAATCTGACCTATCGTGTTCTAAAGTAAAAACTATACAAACCATGTGAATACAGCAGTAAGGTTTCACGTGGAATAAACAGTACAGGAACACCGCGGTATGTGAAACCTTACAGGAAAGTTTATTTGTGTTACTTTGCTGTTTTGACTTCGGATCCGATAAACCTTACCTTAAACATGAAACGAGCTCGTTTTTGTTTTCTAATAGTCAATGATTCAAGCTTGGTGCCAGATTGCTTACGCTTTTCTTTTGTGTGCCGTGATCCAACTTCTACACAGAAGGTGCATATTGACAATCGTGGTGGGAGCGCTTTTCTTTTTTTTAAATGAAACAGAAAAGTATCTCGAGAGTATGCACTTAACGTTATTAGTTTTTAACAAGTTAAGTCAAAAATCAATTTCGCAGTGGAGAACACAAACTTGCCACTCAAAATCTATCCGTCACGGCTCGTAGTTGTTATTTTTTTGTGTGTGTCGTCTACTTGTGGGCGCAAATATGAGAGCTCGATGCAACACCAGCCACTACGTCAAACCTTGAAGGATGCAAGTGCACGATTTTGAAATTGAAATAGAAAAACGAAGCAAATTAGGCCGCGAAAAAAGAATAGTTCTCCTTTCTTGCTAATGATCCGACATTTCTAGGTAAAAAAAATTGTTGAGATGAGCATGTTATCGTTTTGTATCAAAAGCTATTCAAAGGGAAGGTCTTAAATGATGGTGTACTCTGGGTAATACAACGATCTATATTTGCATAAAACTTTATTTTTAATGCAATTGGTTCCTTCTTAAAATAACGAAAACTTTATATACAGAATAATTATGAAAAGAACTCAACATTAAATAAAAATAAAAATAAAAAGCCCCATTACCGAGTCACTTCGGTAAATTAAAAAAATGTCGAGAAACGAAAAAAAATTTTTTACGGCCGAATGTAACATGCCAGCTTACAACCGAAATATTAGGTTCACACTGTATGAAATAAATTAGTGACGTCTCCCTTCTCTCGTGCTCTGATCAAGCAATATTTTAATGATAATTAAAAAAAAATTGTTTAGTACGGATTTACGGAAACATTTTGCGTAAAGCATTAAAGTGTTCCCAACAACATTTCCCATTTTCACAGCCACCCTGATAAATTCTCTAAAAAAAATAGAAAATTAGTTTTTCCCGAAATACTTCCCGCGTCTCATAAGAGGGGGGTGATTGACGCTTGTGACGTCATTTTCAAGGACCGGGTCAAAAGAGTAGCCTGAACGTTAACTTTAATAGAACCCTGTTTTTATACCATTATAACTGGGAACATTTTTTATAATCGCTTATTGTTTCGATTTGGTGAACGGTTTAGAAGTTAAAGGCCAAAAACAGTTTTGGACGCCATTTTGGGTCGCCATTTTTGTTTTTAAAAAAAATTGACCTTTGGGCTCCCTCTAGAGGTCCGCATCTCTCGAGACTGATTTTATCGAAAAAGCTTGTACGTAGGTAGTTTGGCGTAAGTTCAAGGAACATCTACCAAATTTCATTTGAATCGGTTCATGCGTTTCCTGTAACTGAGGCAGGAACAGACTGGCATACACGCAAACAAACATAGCAAAATAACAAAACATCGTTGCCATAATTGAAGTATACACTTTAATCATCATAGAGAGATGGTATGGTATACGGAAGGATAATAAGCCAACTCATACCACTCCAATACAATTTAAATTTAGTATTTTCGCTTCAAGAACTGTAAAAGAAGGACTTTGTCAAGGGCTAGCTTAAAGGCACCCGCTGAGACTGCACAAGCCGCAACATAAGCAACTTGTGCAACCACCCTCATCGCGAAAAATTCCGTCTACATTTAAGTCTCGACGTCTGGACTCGCAGCTTGAATGGATGACCACGAGTTGAATTGTAAGAACTGAACTCAAAAAAAAAAGGCAAGTCTATCGAAGAAAGTCCGTGAACAATCTTACAGATTAGTGTTAAGTCTGATTTCAGCTTCCGAAGTTCAGGTGGCTCTGGACCCGCCCTCCGCAGACGATCTTCAGGGAAAAGATCCCGAAATCCCAGCAGGCTATACTTGTGAAACCACGCTGGACCGATTCCAGGAGGTCAATGTCCTGCAGCAGATATAGCGACCAGGCTGGGCTTGCTTATTCCAAAAGTGGCCTGACGAAGACCTTAAAAGCCCACACACGAACTGCTACTTTTGCACAAGTAAAACATCGTCTCACAAACGATCAAAATAGAATATTGAAATGCAAAGAATGAAATACTTGCATGATGTACATGAATGAATATGGATAATTTTATACACATCCATGGTTGTAGCTTTTAGGAGAGTTGCCTCAACAACACGTTTTAAAAGAGCGAGAAACCTAGTCAGGGATGGTGTATGCAAATCCGGCGACTTGAGGCAGATCACAAAGCGGCTGTTGCCATTGTCCCGCAATTATCTCACACCTCGTTACGGGGGCTACGTCGCGTTTCGCATAATCTCGTGTCGCATAACTCCGGTTTTTGGATTAATTTATGCGAAACGGTACAGCCTCCCGTTTTGCACAAACCACTACGATGACTTCTCTTTTGCATATTCGCCTTTCGTTTAAAAGTCCCTGTTCGTATAAATGGGCTCTTTGTTTGATATGAATGGAGTTAGTCAACTAAACGTGTAGAAAAGAAAGAGAACGTATAGTGAAAATTCAGACACATAGACACCGGACAAATAGGCACCAAGCTTATTTTTTTTAATTTTAAATTTTAATTGGAATGGATTACCCTCAAATTCTATATCATTCGTTTTAAATCTGGGATACTTATTCATGTGGGACCGATGGGACGGTTTCGCATTTTTTCGAAATTTTTGTGGTGATTTTTTTTGTTCCAAATTACGCTGCCTCGCTTGCGCTACCGCGCTCGTTGCGGCCAACACATAACATCAGAGAAGCTACATTAATAACAGAGATGCCAACAAATCTTTATTTAATCTTTATAAAGTATTGTGCGAAATTGGATTATACGAAACGGGCAAATGTTTTCAAATTATGCGAAACAGGATTACACGAAACGGGAATATGCAATGCACGATTATGCGAAACGGGATCATGCGAAACACGATGTGACCGTTACGGGAGGGCTTGTTCGTACCCAAAGCAACAAACAGCGGCTGCAGCGACTACCTATCGTAACCGGTCTTCTGTACACTTCCGCCAGATCAACGAAAATGTTGAGGCACACACCTCAACGATGCATGTTGCAGCAGCGATCTCCATTATATAATCTAAAAGCAGTAACCATCACATTGTCGGTTAAAAATGTGTGAGCTTTTAGACCTAGTTAAAGATTTTAGGCGTAATCGGCAGCTCTTATGTGCCTTTTTAATTTCGTAGTTATCAGCTTACTGAGACTTGGGTTCGAGAGTAGGCGTATTCATTTATGCAACACGGTGTCGAGACTTCACGTATTTAAGTCCTAATATTTGTTCACATGCCGTTTTAATTTCGTTAAGTATCAGCTAACGGAGAATTGGGTTCGAGAGTAGGCCTATTCATTCATACAACAAGGTGTTGGGATTTTTTTTTGATGAAGCTAATGTGTGCCGTTAACGAAATCTTTCTGTTTTTTACGGTTGCGTGTCTTCCTGTAGTTGTTAAATGCGACGATGAAATGTTATTATTTCATTGAGTTACGTCGATAAAGTCTATTAGCTATAAGGAAGCAACCATGTTTTAATTTGACGTGTTATTTAAAATCCATTTGACTAACACTGAAAAAGGCGACGAATGAACGGATTATGTCGTTTCTATGGTCTTCCCGGCCGTTTTGGCTGTACAGAAGACTAAAAAGCGGGCGACTGTACCTTGTGTGGCTATGACATCACCAGCAACAATGGCATCACGTGGCTAGTGGATCACAAGCAGAGACTAAACATATCGTGTTATGATCATGTTATCAGCACGGCTACAATAATGGTAGAGAACGGCTTACAACCAGGGGCGTTGTGCACCCACAAAATTGCGGTGGGGGGTGGGGGGGGGGGGTGGCTGAACCTTTTCCAAGTAGGGCGTCTGCGGGAGCGCTTTAAGCGCCCCTATAGGAAGCTCACGCATTTTCAGCAATTTTAATGAGTTTGAGACAGCTGAAAGACCCTAATTGAAGACTGGTGCGGCCAAAATCGCCTTTATTTTGGGGAAATTGTGATGAGGCTTTTTTCTCCCCCCCCCCCCCCCCCGGTGCCCCAATGGCAGAACGCTCCTGACACAATAGTGGGTGACTCGTTCTTCGAACAATGTTGTTTGCACACCTAAAATCGACATGTCTAATCAATCACGTAGCCTTAGAAGGCTTAGCCGATGCAGCAAAATGATAGCTTTTCCTCCCGATCGTGGCTCTTTAAAAGACATTTCTTTTGTGATTTGTACAAAATAATTTGCATTCCAACTTGTCTTCTTCCGGTTTTCTTTTGACTTGAAGATCAAAACAGAATAGATTTTTGTTAGGCCTAATGATAAAATAAACTCCACTTCAGAACTTGAGAGGGTCAATAAAAGCCCGTTCGGTACTCTTTTGACAACTGTGCGTCGATGTATAATTGCGTTTAATTGCAACGCAATGTTATTCCAGTAGGCCTATTAGTGCCTTTGTCAAAGTGCTATTGAATAAACCTAATTTACCAACTAGCACTACAAATTTGTTCTAGAGCGTGACGCGCTGCAAGAGCCACTTTATTAGCATCGTTTAGAAACAGATAAATCACTTTCGCTTCAGCGGATAAACAAATTCGAATATTGGCTTTGTTACTCAATGTGGGGGCCGTAGATGAATGACGTCACGGATGGGGAACAGAAGGTTAGGTGGAATTTCGGAAAAGGGTGAAGAATGATGGATGGAGCATTGTTTTTATTTATTTTTATAATCTTATATTATAAAACATTGTGCATAAAATATTACTCTGAAAAAAAAATTCTCAGTGTTGTCTGATCCCTGCAAGTGTTTAGCCTGAAATCACGGCCGGCCCCCCCCCCCTCCCCTAGAAAACTCCTAAGAATTTTTTTTTCGATATCCGTTGTTTAAAAAAAACAAAACATTTTTCCGTAAAAATAATCACAAAAATACATTAAATAAAAAAGATTTAAAATGTGCTGTAATAGCTTCGTTGTTACACGCGCATTATTCCTAAGGCGAAACTGAAAGTGAAACTTATGAAAATGAAACTTTGTTTAAGTTTGTGTTTACCTTTTGATTTGCGACTTCGCAAAAAAAATAACTCGATGAGATTGGCCAAGTGGTGTGGGATTTGATTAACAAATATCAGAATCAATCATGCGTTAGTCCAACATTAGATTTCAGAAATTAATGCACTACTAAAAAACATAAATGAATTTTCATAGCCTTGTTCTATGCGCCGAGAAAAACCGAAATCGAATGAGGTTATCGACCTCTTTTAAAAAGAACCCCTGCGGGTGCACAGTTCCGGTCAAAAAAATCGCCTTCGTTATACGGAAGAAGTTGCAAAATTAATGCATGTGACACTGAACGAAATGTTCATATCTCGAAAACTACTAGACAGAATTGAATGAAACAAAAACTGGTTGCTTATTATGATATCAGCTACATTTCTATACGTATTACACGTAATGGTAAGTAGCCAAATATCATTGGCCGAGCGAGCAACACGAGTTGATAACTAACAATATACCTCATAAATTACTGGATAGAAGTGAATAAAACAAAAACTGGATTAATCGTTATGATATATGCGATATTTCTACACGTATGACATGCAATATTCAGCAGAAAAATATAATACGCAATTCAGACTTTGTTTCATTAAAATCCTACCACTAGTTTTCGAGATATCATCAGATATCATTAAATTTTTCTCGCTCGGCCAATTATTTTCAGTCAATTAACGTAGTATTTAATAAGGGTAGAACTATAGTAGACAATCTAATAAGCATTCAGTTTTTGTTTCATGAAAATCCGTCCAGTAGTTTTCGAGATAACGTAATTTCTCCATGGTTGTTATTAGAACCCTCGATATAACGATAAAAGGGCGTTTTTTTTTTTACCGGAACTGTACGTTTCTCTGGTGTGGGACGGATTAACGCAAATATGCTTCTAATGAAACCGATTTAGGGCGTTTTTATTTTCTTTTGCTTGCTGTCGTGTCTTTCGGCTGGGATGGTACGAAAAGAGTTTAAAACATTAGAAACCTTTGGTTAAGAGCTGTTGAAAATGCTAATTAGAAAATTAGATTAATGCTCAAATTATAATTAAAAATCCGGATTTAGGAGATGAAAACAGCACTGCTGAAAAGCTTAAACTTGTGTTAATCTCTTTATAGGGTACTATGGATAACTTGCAAAATGCAAATACGATTAAGTCTCTAATTCGCGGCTTGTAAAGAACCAAGCACCTGTTGTTTCTCGAAGTACTTCTCAACTAAATAAACTGCTCTCAACCGAACAGTTAATCTGGGGCTTCGATGGTGCAGGCGTTCTCGTCCTCTTCATCCTCATCTTGTCCATCCTTGCTTACCAGAAGCAAACCCATGATTTTTTTTTGGGGGGGGGGGGGGGGGGGGAGGGGACCAACATTGGAATTCAAAATTGGGCCTGAGAAATTCAGGCCTCGAGAGAAGACTACAATATACGTATGTGTTTTCCGTTGCATTGCACAAATTTTATTCAGAATATTTTTCATTAACAATTCTCTGAAATAATTTCTGATCAGAGCCCTGCGAACGAATCCAACACTGAGCTCAACGAGCGAATCTGGATAGCTCTTTTACCAAGCGCGAAATATGGTGTACGAATGATAAAAGAAGCAACCGTATTGTTTCAAAACATGTGAAATTGATACCGTAGTAATACGTTTTTTTAAAAACCATTTCTGCATTCTTCACACTTTTTCACATTTTCACCATGGTATGTTATGGCGAATGGTGTTTACATAGTGTTCGAAGCCCTTACAGACAGAACTCCCTTACAGACAGGGCTCCCATGCTGACAAAGATCCCATATAGACAAGGCTCCTTTACCTCACCTCCGCTGCTAAACATCGGCTAAAATTAGGGCTAAAACCCTTATATCTGACAAAATTTGCTGAAGGAATTTCATCTTCAAATTCATGCATTTCATGCACAAAAGCCCCATTGTCATGAAATTTCACCCAAGTCAGAACAAAATTGCGTACGTTATCGTATGTATCCCAGACAGACAAACATACACACGAAATCCAAATTTGGTGGAGTATTCGACCACGCTCGTTTCTGTCAATCGGCCAATTACATTGACTTTTCGTCTTTTCCGAAGCATTGATCGTGCCAACTATTGCCAAACTCCTTTTTCATTTTGTATTTCATGTGTGTCGTGTATGGTTGCTAACGGTTGGTAAGAGTTTTCCCGTACTTACTGGCTAAACCACGACCTTAGCGCAGCCATCGTTCAATAAAATAAAGATCTTGATGATCAAAGTGCATGTCAAACGGATAGTAATAATGGACTAAGAAACTAGTTATTTTTAAATTCTTTAAAGCTTAACTGGCTCGCATTTCCTGTCTGCCTCTAGTTCTTTACTTATCAATTTAAATTAATTATGCTACGCTATGCAGACCGTTCTTGAGTTTTATTTTCTTGAGTTTTTAAATAACGGTTTTCGTTGAGAAAGAGGAAGATTCCAACAGTTTATATTGAGACAAAGTGTTCGTCTTGTTAAATTGTATTATGTACTGTAAAAAAAAAGTAATTTATTATCACAACTATGGTTACGGAGAAGAAAAGTAAATTTGTAAACACGTCGTCACGGAAGCCGATATATGTTACAACTACATCACCTCCTACAGAACGCAGTTATCACAGGAAACTGGTTTGGTTTTTCTTTTGTCAGCAACAAATAAAAAAAATAACATAAAAGTAATTCTTTATTACCAAAAGAAAACGTTATTCTCCCCCTCCCCAACTCCCACAAGAAAAAAAAAAAAAAACTACAACATTTCTGCAGCGTCAGTTTACACGTCTGTTTTTTAAGAGCCGGAATTGAAAAAGGCTAGCGTAATAAATTATTATTTTATTTGTGATAACATCCAGAGATAGTTTGGTGCGGAGTTGCTACAATTCATAAATCATCCCGGAAGCAGACTGAACCACTTTTTTTTTATTTCCTTCTTGACTATTTATGTATATACATGGCACACACATTTGAGTGAATACCTTTAAAATTTAAAAAAATAAACAATTAGAAAGAAAGACGGTAGCATCCGTATGTACGAAGCACGGCCTGCGGGCCATACTCTACCTGATTACTGGACGGATCAGTTTCTTTAAATTTTATTTATTTATTTTTTAATTCACTCTTATTGTTAAAGGTAAGCCAAAATTAATTAATCACATGAAATATCAGCATCGTCACATGCACTGGAGAACCTAGAAATTTTGTTGCGGGCGGAAAAAAAATTGGAATTCAAAATGGGGTAGTCCGAGAATTTATCTAAGGGATCTACACAAGTGGGGCCCTTCAGAATTTTTTCAATTACGATAAATGCTTTATTTGTCATTACGAAAAAATTGGATACTAAAACTCCCCATCTTGGGGGGGGGGGGGGGGGGGAGGCAAGCGTACATGTAAATTAAATTCAGTAGTGTTCTAGTATCTGTAAGGTACACAACGAAATCGCCGTCATTCGGCAGATTTGTCCGACGGTACGTTGCAATCGTGCGCTCCAGAAGCCAGAAATAGGCTAAAAAAATCGTAAAATGCTTCCGGGGTTTCCCGCTGGCACACCGGACCCAGTACATGATTTGTTCGATTCCTCTAGAAGTACTTTTCTCACGGCATTACGGTTTGTGAAAAAACTAGTTGGAAAATGGTTTGGCAAAATGGTGGTAGACGGGGCGTGGGGGGGGGGGGGGAGGAGTGTCCGAATTTTTTTCATCAGACAATTTTACACTCAGTCACTTTGGTAAATTTTTTATGTATGGGCGAGGCGTCACCCACATTCCCCCGTGTGCGTCATGTTAGTTAACAACCTACTCTAATTATTATTAGTTACTATAATACTTCAATTTCTACAATGACTTTTTAATGACTAGTTACGGTAATAAGTTACTAAATTACTACTTGCTAGCTTAATCGTTAGCCTACATTTCACATAAGGCTACTCTAATTTATTAATTACTACGTGTTAGTGTTAATAGACCACTCTGTAGTAGATCGTATGCTTTAATTATTCGATAGCCTAGCTAATGGTCTATTACGATGAATTTCTATATGTATATAATTGTAATAGGCGACTTTCTGCCCGAAATTGAGAGGTGATGAGGTAGTAGTGAACGAGAGAGGTCCGTTTACACTGGATAAAAAAATAAACTCGACAGTGTGACGTCATTTCGTGGCATACGAATTGAACGCGCACGGAAGATGGCGGCTGCTGCTGAATCACCGCTCCAGCCAGCTGAAAAACTGATTCACAATTTAGCGTCCTCAAAGCATCTTCCAAATCTTACGCAATTTGTATTCATTTTTGACGTAATGTAGTAATTATGTGTGGATACTTTCAAATTTAATTGTACAATATTCGGAATCGAAACCGAATATGAAGTCGGAACAGATCCCACGCCGTAGCTTTTGCCTCTAGTGGCGCTAGTCACGACTTAACATAACGATCTATTACGAATTCCATGTTCAGAAAAGGCTGAAAAACAGAATTTCCTTTCTTTGGGCTGACAAAACAAAAAATCTTGGAAGTGAGTTTACATCACTGGAGCCATTGTGAGTGTGGTTTAACTTCAACTACGTCAACAAGAAACAGGGAATAAAGCTGCTACGTTATGCGCATAAGGGATTTGAGTTGCTCTGATCAAATTAAACCGTGCAAGACCATTTCAAGCGTGGTCAGGCTGTTTTTCTTTCTTCCGTAATCTTCTTGCCTGCTTTATGGCCAAGACTCTTCCCACGGCGGCCATTTTTTTTTCATACGTAAAACTCTGTCGCGTTGCAAATTAGTTTGGTAACAAAGATATACAAGTTGTTAAACATGCGGAGAATATTAGGCTAGGTAAACTTTAAAAGTTTATGATTAATAACTACGTGTCCTTATTTTTAATTTTTTTTTGTAAATGTCCTAATTTTTTTAAAGAGTAACAAGCCTACATTACCTACGACGTTCACCGTCTGTTTTTAAAGGTGAAAATGGGGTAAAAATAAAAATACAAATTGTATGCCTGTTTTTAAAGCGCATAAGGGTAGTTATTTTTTTTCAGATTAATGTGTCTTGTATTCTCGCAAGGCCAGTCTTTAAATCAAACCGTTTGTTTCATTAACCTTCTTTACCTTGTGGTTGACTCTTCATTTAACACTTATGGTTAGGACTAGGGCGGTCTCCGATCACCTTCCAACCTCTAACCTTTATTTAACCAGTTGTGTTACGTTTTGCGTTGCCTAGCGTTCTGCGTTTACCCCACATTTTTCACATATCCGTACTGTTAATTTGTTGCATAACTACACAGGAAGGTAAAAAAGTCTGTTGACAGCAAACATCTCAGGAAGTATTGGTCGTAGAAATGTAAGGTTGATATGCTCAAATATGACCGAGGGTACACGGAGGTTTCTTACGTCGCTTTATCTTAAGTCGACTTAATCTACGTCGATGTAGTGCTTAGAGCGCTTTAAGAACGTCCATGTAACCACCTAAAACCACTTTCAAGTCGCTTTATCTCAAACCACCTCGTTACATCGACGTAAGGAGTTGAAGCGCTTTTAGTAATAACCTACGTGTACCCACCTAAAACCCGTTTTCTACGTCGCTCTAAGGATTGCTTCCCTTTGATTGGATGAAACGAGTGCGCGTAAACGTCACGAAGCTAGGGTGGGACCTACCATTTCCTTAAAACGAAATCGAAAGCCCAGCTAGTTGAATGGGAACATGGGAATAGAGAGGGGTTTGGTTGATGGGGGATTAGATAAACACGACGCTACATCGACTTAGCAGGAACCACTGTGTGCCCGTTGTCGTTTTAACTCACTCCGACTTGAATGTCCGTGTAACCACCTCTCTCCTAAAGCGACGTGAGTTCAAGTCCGCAAGGTAAAGCGACTTACGATAACGCGACATAAGAAACCTCCGTGTACCCTCGGTCTATGTCATATGAAGAGCTCCCATGCAAAACCACGTACATTCATTTTTGAAAAAAATCGAGTAACCTCCGTCTGAAGATAGTATTGGTAAAGAGGGACATTTCTCACTGATTTTCATTCAAATCCACCCATTTCCAAGGCTAAAAAACAGCCATTTCAAGCATAACCACGCTCAACAGCTCACCCAAATCGCGTTATCAAACCAGACCCACGCTTCTCCACTTAGCCAATGCGGTTGCCTCTCTGAGCCACGTGACTTCAACAATGGCGGCTCCCATGGAGGAAGGCATTGTTGTGCACGATTCTGCCTCTACTTTCGAAGATTTTGAAGGTGTTGAAGTTGCAAAAGCAAATCAAGTTAGCAGGAAAAGAAAAAGAAAGCCTACTAAACGCTTTATAAGCCGGAAACAAGGTGAGACCACTTTAATAATTACAAATTTGCCGAATTTTAAGCCTCTCACTTGACTTGTTTACATTGCATTAGTCGATCGGCCACAGTGACGCTCGTGATTAATGCTTTTATTGACTGGAGAGTTTTTTGACGTGGGGTAGCTAAATAATCAGTAACGCTTGCTGTGTGTACCTGTACGAAAATAATCAATATAAAATCCAGTTCATAGAAATTCTTGTCTTTAAAAAAACATCCCGCTGCACGAAATTTTAAAGGGTTCGAGACGGTAAAACAAATTTAAAGAGCAGGGATGCTGCCGTTGTAAAAAAATGTGAAAAATGTGAAAATTTGACAGTGGTAAAATAATACGTGAAAAATGTGAAAAAATGTGAAAAATACGAGTGTTGGTGTGAAAAAAAGGCAAAAGACACAAACGAAGAAAAAACAATCAAATTATCCACCCTAATTTTTGGCGCGAAATTACGAAGACGTGGCTGTGGCTAAAACACACACAACAAAAATTGGTTGTTTTACGAGAGGAGTCAGTTTGAAGTCGCTTTCGCTCTCTGGAGTGAAATTACAGGGAAATTACAATGGCGACTGAAAAAGAAAATTTTTTTAAAGAAATGTGAAAAATGTGAAAAAATAAAAAAAACAGGTATGTGAAAAATGTGAAAAAATAAAAAACGGGTATGTGAAACATGTGAAAAAAATAAAAAATGGGAATGTGAAAAAATGTGAAAAAAGCTGGTAATCCCGGCAGCACCCCTGAAAGAGGGATGATCACCTCAGTGAATATTCGTCAGATTCCACTATGGCACCTTCTAGCAGCCAGAAAATTGTTAGTGCTTGTAGAATGTGCAGGGAATGTACAGCGAATTATTTTAAACGCAACGAATTCGAGATTAGTGAGCACAACCAGTATGTGAATTCCTTGACCACCAAGATGTGAGCTGTAAAGGTTAACGATTTGCTTGCCACTAGCGATGAGGACACAAATTTCCTCCTTCTGAGCTAGAAATTCTGATTAACAAACGGACGTTGTGTCCTCGCCGAAAGTGAAAGGCGCCCACAATCTGCTTAAAGTGTGGTATGGTGAATGATGGACGAAAATGAAACTATACCAAAGTTCTATTCGCGACTTTCTGCAAACACAGGTCATGCAGATGATGGAGATGTAGTGCTAGAATGTAAATGCGCAGAACAAGACCTTACAAAACATGTTTAGCTTACTTAAAACCCTTCTGTTGAACACTTTGTCTATACTTTCACAAGAAACTGCACTTTCCAGATTGGTTTTATAAATTTGTTGTAAGATTGGTTTTGTGCATTAATGTAATAAAATTATTAATATTAAAACTATTAAAGTTATATATTATAAATTATTTTTTACCAACGATCCAGAAAGGTTGGTACATTCTCACTAACTTGGTATTTCGCAATTTTACATTAATTATTGCGTAAAACCACTTATATCCAATTTTTTCATGCAAAACAACTTATATCCAATCTAAATCTCCCATTTTCTCCTTAATTAAGATTCACAGATTTCTTTTTAGCAATGGTACACAAGTAGTGTACCTAGTAGCTGTGACACTGGGGGGTCTTTTCTTGATTATACCTTTTATATAAGTGGTGGGACGTTTTCCCCAATTTACTTAAAATGGCTTTATGTGGATGCGTGGATTTGCGTGGGAGCTCTTCATATGTGGCGAGTTCCATGGCATCAACCAGAATGACCTTGAATCACCCTATCAAGGTCATTAAATTTTTTTTTGGAACCGTAAGATATGAAACATAAAAGACAATTGCAAAGTTGTGCGGGCTGACAAAATAAACCTCATACAGAAAGCAGAACTAAATAGTTTCATAATTACAGGGGCTACAAACAAAACAAGAACAGCACTGCAGTGAAACAAACTTTGCTTGCTGTAATACTGAAGGTGTGATGTACCTTTAAAATCACGTAGTAGAGTTGGTATGCTTTCACCATGATTCCATAGTTACGAAATGACTTTCAGCAGTACTCCGTTTATGATAATAGTACATGTTGCATTAAATATTGGATGAATCTATTGGGAAAAAGGGGTACGCATTGGTTGCTTAACCTTTGTTAGCTTCACTGCAATGTCTTTCTTGTTTTTTTTTCACAGCGCTTGCAATTGTGAAGCTTTTTCAGTTCTGCTTTCGGTATGAGGTTTATTTTGTCAGCCCGCACAACTTTGCAATTGAATTTTACGTTGTATCTGTTACGGTTCCAAAATTAAAAATTGAATGACCTTAATAGGGTGATTCAAGGTCATTCTGGGAGATGCCATGGGACTCGTCGCATATGACATGTTTGAGCATTTCAACCTTACCTTTCTACGACCTTACGACCCTACGACCTTACGAGCATTTCAACCTTACCTTTCTTTCTTCGTGAGATGTTTGCTGTGACCAGACTTTTAGACCAATCTTATATTTTTTCTTTTTTTCACGTGAGTGCATTTCGCATCACTGTTTCACAATTCGTCAATAGACATTTGTCCTTTACTAGTAATCTTTGTAATTACTCGATAATTTGTTTCTTTTTCTTTTATTATTCACGATGCCTTTTTCCCGCGGATCTTTTTTCTCGGACATTTTTCAGCACACCCTTTTTTCGTGGACCTTTATTCCCGGATCTTTTTTCGTGGGAATTTTTTTTTCCCGGACGTTTTTTCCGCCCACCCGAAATATAGTCCCCAATTATTCAATAGAAAATCCCTAGACACCACATTTTAAAATAATTTTTAGCCATGGCGTGATTAGTCGTAATTAGGCCTAAATATTCGTGACTTAATGTGAAGTGTCGGTAATTGACGGGAATCTCGTTTGAGAAAAAAGCCCCTTCAAGCGGCGGATGAATACACATCATCAGAGTGTAACAGGGCTTTCTTCGCCTCATAGTGGGTCACATTTCGACAACAACAACTTTTATTACGAAATGAAGCATCTATCGGCGTTTTTTATTGTAGTTTAGTCGTCTTATTCAACTATTACCTTACTGAACGAGATGAGAGACGTGATATACCTATGTTTTGTGGGAACTTAGTTTTCAAACCTGTCCACTCGCTGTAGGGGCTTGTAAAAGTTAATGTAGTGTCCATTAGCAGTGTGGCCAGTGGTCATTCAGGTTAATGGACGTATACGGGATCATGATAATTTTAAAACCAGCCTAACGGGAGCACTATGACACCCACCCCGGTACATGTTTATTTTTAAAAGTTAAGTTAAGCCAAAATCGAGGGAAAAGAAACCGTAATTTTAGTGATTTGCGGCGCGAAGAAGAGTAAAGGAGATTTTTGCCATGTGCTGCTGTCTGTCTGTCTGTTTGTTTGTCGTCGCGATAACTTGTCATTTTAAATTTTCCACAAGATTCCATGCCCGATTTGTAGGTATGAGTTCGTAAATCTGTCGTTGTCTACATTAGTACTTCGTTTGCAACTTATGGTTAACAGCAAGAATTTATAGGGTTCGGGAGGAGAATTTGTAACTCAAAAAACTCCCCAATGAAACGTGTTATATTCATTCCTGTTAGTTCCATCCGAGTTTTCAGAGGGCGCCACGCGTTCCATCTGGTAATTTTTGCTTATTTGTCAGCCCAAATCTAAAGTAAACTAAATTACAACTAAGCTAAACTAAATAATAATTAAATACAAGCTTGTTGCGTTTAGTTTAGTTTAAGTTTAGGCTGAAAACTGAGTAGAAATTCCCACATAAAACTCATGGTGCCCTCTATAAACTTCGACGGAACTAACAGAAATTAATCTAATACGTTTCGGTATAGGGCGTCTCAGTCACAAATTCTTCTTTCAAACCCAATCAATTCTTGTTGATAAGGATACACAATGACGGATGTATTTAAATAAAATTAAAAATAGTGTAAACTTCAAGAGGTATAACCAGGGCCTTAGCTAACCCCCTTAACGCCCATGTCAAACCTGCTGACCGCCCCCCCCCCCTCCAAGACTATTTATTTCATGAAAAAATCACGAATATTTTTTAGGCTTACATAATTAAATGCCGACTGCTCCTAGCAAATGAGAGAGTCAATTAAAGCTATTGATGACAACGAACATTAACGAATAAAAAAAAGCGAACAAGTGTTTTTTTTTTATCCGCAAGCAAACGCGATTTCACGATATTTTTTCTTGCCAACTGATCAAAAAACCTCAATTAAGGTAATGAAGAGATGATAGTAAGCTGTTGCGCTGTAACAAACTAAAAATAAACACTTCAAAATACTTAATTAAACCGGAATCAAAAAATCTGTTTTTCCAATTTTCGCATTTCTCGGGTGCAAGCACATCCTTCCGCAAGACGCGACCACTGAAGTGCCTGCATAAACTTTTTATTTTTTATTTTAGTTTACGTTTTCTGGTCAGTAAAGAAAAAAACGAATAATCGGCTAAAAAAAGCAACTAAAGTGTACGCGGGTAATTTTGAGTACTCCAGGTATTTTATGAGCGCCTACGTTTTCCTGGAGGGGGCGGCATTGATCGACGGCCTCCATTGTTTTTGTAACCATCTTGGATATCAACAAGGCACTCTGCTACCAAAAACATACAATTGATTATCTGTGTCGTTCTTGGGGGAACTCAAGATAGACCGCGGAAACCATAGAAATTGCGAAGCGACCAAATCCAAGCTCATCTCTTTTTACGGCCTTGTAATCTTGTGTGCCACGTCATCCGTCCAAAAATCTATTTGTGCTTTCCCACGCACTTCCGGGGTTACACGGTTGGTAGGAATTCGGCGCGGCGCCCCCAGAAAGGCGGCGCCCTAGGCCTTACTCTTCCTACGGCCCTGGGTATAATAATTAAAACTGGAAACCCAACTACAGTGCACGTAAAATACATAATTTGCGACGTTTCAAAGCAGTCCCCTCTACGTTTCACGCAATAAAAAAATACGGCTTAGAAGCTAAAGTCAAGTAAACACTTTACCATCCATAAAAACGTAAAAACTCAAATAACAAGAATAAAAATAAACAAAAATGGACCTAAGCCAGCTTAGAAACTGCCAGATGGGAACCAGAACTGTTGCCTGATAATGCAGGTGAGATATGAGGATGGGATTTCTGTTCTGCCATTTTTACGTTTCTCTGGAGATAACCAATTTTTGTGTCAAATGGTGGCATATTGTGTTAATGTGTAGTTTTCGGGCATAATGTGTTTTTTTCTATATAACGAAGAGGAGATAACTTCAAAATGTTGCAAATCACTGGCGTGCACAGGTGGGCTGCAGGGGGGGGGGGGGCATTTCCCCTGCCCTTTTTGGAAAAAATGTCCAATTATGCCCTTTTTGAAGAAAAACATGCCCAAATTTGCTTTTTTGAACTGACAAATGCTGGTCGCAGCGAGGAGAAAGGGCATAGAGCTCTATAAAAGGGCAAAATGAAAGCTCGGGAGCCCAAGAAAGGGGCTACAAATGGTAAAGAAGAGAGTGAAAAGTTATATAAAAAAAAACTAAATGCCCCAGGAAAAAAAAAAGCCAGCATGCCCTTTTACGGAAAGTTGCCTCTGCCGTCTCGGAGGTCTGCAAATTGTGTATTTTATGTGCACTCTGCGGGATTTCCATTTTTGATCGCTAAAATAAAACTAACGTTCGTACGCGTTGCTATGGAAACGAGTTTTTTTTTTTTCAAACACTGTATCCGGAAATGTGTCGCAAGCAAGTGCGCAAAACGTCTTTCAAATTAAAAGCTATAGTGTTTTTATTTCGACAATATTAACGACTGGTTTGATCTAAATGAAGTGTTTATTAACGAATCCAAGACATATTTCATCTCCACTATAAATCCACATCGTAAGTCAGAACCTTTTAAAAATGGAGGTTCCCACATCACTGGAAATCTTGAAAAGGCGGAAGCCTTAGGAACTGTCTTTGCTCTTAATGGTGTCCTCGACGATGGTACACCTCCTGCACACCTACCATCACTTGTTCCTCCATCTGTTACTTGTGATTCCGTTGCCTTTCCCTTGAACAAGGTTAAATTGACCATTAATAAACTTAAGCCAAGCCATTCTTGAGGACCAGATGGTTTCTCTTCCTATCTTTATAAACAAATTGTTGCCGAAATTTCATACCCACTCTCCGAACTCTTCTCACTCTCGTTTGCCCAGGGGTGTCGTCCGTCTGTCTGGACCACTGCTACTGTAGTTCCAGTTTTTAAGAAGGGGTCGCCCTCAGATATACAGAGTTACCGTCCAATTGCCTTGAGTTGCGTGGCACGTGTAAAATCATGGAGTCCATTACACGTGACCACGTGTTATTGTTCCTCCAGGAGTTTTCCATTGTTCGCCCTGATCAATTTGGCTTCATGCCTGGACGATCCTCAACCCATCAACTTCTGCTTGCGCTTGATCACTGGACTTCTGCTCTCGACATTGGCGTCCCATGTGATATTATTTATTTTGATTTTAAGAAGGCGTTCGAGTCCGTCATACACCGTAAACTTTTGCTTAAACTTAATGCAAGTGGAATCTGTGGGAATCTTTGGAACTGGATCTCTGCTTTTTTAAGAAATCGTACCCAGCAGGTTTGTGTTGAGGGTACGCTCTCTTCACCTTTGAGGGTCTCTAATGGAGTAACTCAGGGGTCCGTCCTGGGGCCTGTCCTCTTCGTAATCTATCTTACGATCTCACCTTCACTAACGATAAAACTACAGGCTTTAAGTTTGCTGACGATCTCAAACTCGGGTCCACGGTTCTTACAGATGAGTGCTTCGCTGTACTGGAGATGGAGATTGGGAGAGTGGCTGACTGGTCGTACACCTGGAAGCTGCCCCTTGTAGTCCAAAAGTGTCATTCGTTCCATATTGGTGCCCGAAATATCGGTCGTGATTACCTCTTGGAGAATCTACCCTTGAAATCTGAACTTGAGGAACGCGACTTAGGGGTTTGGTCTACCCCGGACTTAAAACCATCTTTGGACTGTCAGAAGATCAGTGCACTTGCTTTTCGCCGCTTGGACATTGTAAACAGATGCTTTACATCTGGTAACCTTGCTACTAAGGTATGGGCCTTCAAGATCTTTGTGCGTCCTCGCCTTGAGCATGCTACTCCAGTCTGGTGTCCTGGCCTGCTCAAGGACATTGACCTGATTGAGTCGGTGCAGCGTCGGTTCACTAAGGGTTTGCCCGGTCTCCGGGAATTATCACCTTCTGAACGGTTGGAGAGGACGGGTCTAGTACCACTTGAGCTCCGTAGGATTTGGTTTGACCTTATCCTGACTTACAAGATCATTCATGGTTTGATTTCGGTGGACCTGCCTTTTTTTGACTGCTGCCAGCATAAACCTGCCACCAGAGGACATCCGTGGAAGCTGTCAGTGCAGGGTTCAAGCCTCAATTGCCGTCACAACTTCTTTTCCAACCGCACTGATCCAATATGGAACGCCTTACAAGTCGAAGTTGTCTCCCAACCTACGTTGGCGGGTTTCCGCAGGCTGCTCAGATCTCAGCCCTTGCATTCCTTTTTAAAACGTCGACCATAAATCTCTTTTTTATGTTCCCCATTCTATTCCATAGTCTTCCAATATAAATTTCCAGTCCCGGTGTTAGTGGCTCAACACCCTTCCGGGTTCTGCCCACTTCAAGGTGGAGAATGTAAAATTTTAATTTTAATTTCTTAATTTAAAGAATCGGACTTTCTTATTTTCATTCATGATGAACACTGTATTCGTACAAATTGTATTAAAACTTGCATAAAACGTAATAGAGTCAGTGAAGTGAAATATTTGGGCTTTACTCGGGGTAGTAAATAGAATTGCAGTATTCACACTATCATTATTAAATTAAGAAAGATAATGCCAAATCTTTATAAAATCAAGAATGCCTAAGTTAAATAAACGAACAAATAAAAAATGTGCTGTGCGTGGATTAAATCTGTTCTGAGGGATGTATGGTATTGAAGTCTTTACGTCAGACTCTGCGTTACCTAAACTTCAAAAAGCACAAAATAAAACCATTAAGATTCTTTTTAGGAGTAAAATTTGTGAAAAGACTAACGATTTATTCACTAATACAAAAATTTTAAGGACTACCCAACTGATAAACTATGTTGCAACCCTCATCTACTACTACAGCCATAACTTTAAAACTAACGATAAAGCCTTATGCTTTAGGAAAAGCACTTACTGGTACGCAGTACTATTTTCAAAAAAATGTGTATGGAGAATATATTGTACCAAAGTAATAAGTAATAGAGAATATATTGTACCAAAACTTTTTAACAGCTTGCCTGAACATTTACTTAATGTTGAAAAATTAAGGAAATTGAAAAGAACGCTAAAAGCACAAATGGGCCTTAAAAAGATTTACAGCTGAACCTTCACTTTTTTCTCTTTTCCTATAAAACTCTGTACTGTTTAATTTTGTTGTGGTTATTAACTTCATAATATCTTTGACCTACTCTGTGTTTATCCACAGACTTGCTTGAATTTTAGTTATTGACTTCTACTTTCGTTCATCATATAAGTTTTATTATTAATAAGTTCTTTTTTTCCACTTATGTGTATTTGTTGAATATTGTAGACTCATACAAGTTTTAACGTAACAAACTTCGAGTCATTCTGTAATAAACTATCATTCTATATATTTTAACAAATTTCGTGTTTGGAACACTAAAGAAACCGCTGTAATTTTTTCAAGGGTCTGTTTTGAACCAGTGCTATTTGTGAAACGCTTTGATACGTTTTTCAGCTAACACGTCCAAAAACGCTTTCCACGTGTTTCTAAATTGCGTTTATTTCAAAACACTTGTTTTAAAATATGGCCACAAAACCCAACTTCAAAATTGAAAAGGTTTTCGTCTCCACCGAGAGACAAAAATAAGCGGCACCAAAATTCTCTGTAGTCGCGTTTTGCTCCTCAGCGAATTACTTAGGTAAAGACGCGACGCTGCATAGAATACACAAATGGTTTTTGGGTTTCTTAGAAAGGGTATACCAACTAAGATGTCCGTGGTGTTTTTTCACGTTTCCGTTTTCGTCGGATCAAAGCAGGGAACGTACTCAATTACGTACTCGATCCAGTTGCAATACCAGAAAAAGGAGAGCCACGGACTTCGAAATGAAAGCTTACGTTCTTCCATTTAAAAAGTTCGAAATTAGTTTGGCTGGACGATGAACTGTCTGATACGGTCGAACCGTTGCAAGAAAAAAAAACAACAAATCATTTGACATTGGAAGAGGTAGCCGATTTACCAAACATGAATTCAGTATTCAGTATCGTTGAATTTACTGTTATCAGGGTACTACCGATACCTCTTTTTACCACCTGATCCGATCCCATAACGATACCGATACTCAGTATTTTTTTTTTCATCCGAGATGAAAGCTACGCAAGCTTTGGTTTTACTAGCTCGATTTGGAACTGAATGGATGAGCTTTTGAAAAGTTTCAGTGCTGTGGCGTCGTTAGTAAGCATTTCTTACTCTATAAAGTGTCTTTTTGGAATATTGTTTTGGTTTTTGGCAAATAGTTTGAAAACGAGTGAAGTCTGGGTTTCCAAACCGACAGCATCGATGCGATCCGTCAGTCTATATTTTTTCTAGCCATGAGCGAAGAGAATGTATACAGCTTTTACAAATCGAGTAAAATCACGAATTCGTTAGAACTTCCACTTTTAACTCCCAACAATGAAAAAATTGGCAGAAGATAAAAAGCAAGCCCACCAATTTCAACAGTGGTACCTAGAAGGGGGCGGGGGCGGAGTTGAGTGAGGAGCTATTTATGTAATGTGTAAGGAGCAACTCCTCACTAGCATTTCAGAGGGGTTGGGTAGAAAAACACTACATACTTATATACATACTAGCGGAGTCGCTCGCTTCGCTCGCTCGTTCCGCGTCGTCTCGCTCCCCTCCCCTTTCCTCCCGTCTCGCCCCCCCCCCCCAATTCATTTGCCGTTCGGTCGGTAGATGGCATCGTATGTACGCGCTGCTGGCCGTTGCGTTCCGGGCGCAGCTACTATCTCAGCCGGGCTTGGCTGCTACTCTTATAATATGCCGTTCCGTCGGTAGATGGCGGAGATGCGCGCTGCGGAACTTGTGTAATTATATATATGTATGTATACATGTATATAGTATGTATGGATGTTTGTATCCATGTATATACATATATATATATATATATATATATATATATATATATATATATATATATCCCTTAAAGGCACATTCCGCCTACCTTATAACATTCCACCTGCCTTATAACAGCCACGCACAGATCGCCTCCGCACGTATTATCATCGCAAAGGTCAACTGAAATAGTATACGAAACAGCATCAAGTTAAAGATTGTGTCGTCACAAACGGGAATGATTTTCGTATTTAACATCACAATTTACAATTTTTTACAATTTTTTTTATATGATAATTTTTCTTCTGCGATCTATTGGCATAATTAATTTTAATTTATACCGCATTAGTCTTTTAGATTTTTGATCTCATAGTAACTATTAGCAAACGATTAAAATTAGTACATGCGCACACACAGATGAAACTTCAAAGTGATTGTAGGCGCGCAAAGGATCATATACGTGTAGGATTCAGTAAATATAGTTCCCCAATATTTAAAAAAACATCGTTCGTTACCTTACTGTGAAAGTTCTCGTCACAATTAGAGTCATAATTACTGGGATTATGAAGAAAATTTCCGCACATTTTCACAACGAGGACACTTTTGAATGTCCAGCTAATTTTCGGTGGCTGGCTGCCTTCTTTCGTCGGAGTGTCTGAGGATGGTGGCAGCCAGCCACCGAAAATTAGCTGGACATTAAAAAGTGTTCTCGTTGTGAAAATGTGCAGAAATTTTCTACATAATTCCAGTAATTATGACTCTAATTCCCCAATATTCAACAGAAAACCTCGAAGACGCCACATTTTAAAACGGATTTTTAGCAAGGGAAAGACTAACGGTAAGGAAATAGATCTTTGGGGCCGTAGTTCATGTGGAGGATCGAGAAAAGTGGCGCT
>JAHWFP010223979.1:6758-26369 GCA_023313725.1 Lithobius niger | reverse complement strand
GTCACTTTCTGCTGCAGCTGTAAAAGCCGCCGTAATGGTGGTGTTGGGGAAAGAATTGCTCCTCACAATTTTTTACATCCTGGAAACTGATGTAGTTTGGTAACACTTTCTATCAAATGTTTATATTTTCCACCATGGCACAATTTTAATGTTGGTTAACTTACTTGCTCATTAAATGTATTTTGTTTTCTAATGAAGCTTTATTTTGGTAACAAAACCTGGCTGATTTCAAGATTTACCATCGCAAAAACAGCATTTCGAAATATTTTTTCGAATATTTAGCGTATGTGGAAAAATTAGTGATTTTCGACTATTTTTCGATTGTTAGCTATTTCCTAATTTAGATAGTAGGCGGCAGAAAACAGTTAATGCGACTAAAACTAACTTAAAAAGGAACTCATTTGACAATTTTCTTTGATAATTTTCTTCGGACTTTATTGTTGAAAAATAAATTCTACCCAAAACCGAAACTGGTGTATATAAGAGATGCGGTCCAGTTTCCCAAAAGGGTGGTCCTTTGAGGGTAGTGTTATCATTCAACTTGGCTATTATGACTAACCTTGGCGGCCTTTCCCTGCTTGAATGACATCACTGCCTTCAGAGGCTGGCCCTTTTTAGAACTTGGCGGCTTCTCTTACACCAGTTTTCGTTTTGGGTGGATATCACAACTTTGGAGGACTGTGAACGTACAAAAGGTCACACCGTCTTATCTTCATCTCTACCTTTTTTCCGGAGGAATTTCATTTATTGTTTTATTGGTTTATTGCATGTCCATGCTTCACATGCTTAAGTTTCTTTAATCCCATGTTTGCGCACACTGCCTAACAAACGCTGATTTTCATTCGCTTCGCTCACTCATTCAGCACATCCCTTCAGTCAGTTGCTCCTTCCGAGGTTAATAGACCCATGTAACTTAGGACTGTTATATGTGTTTATACATTTTTCTTTAGAATTTTATGTCTATAAATACTTCAAATAATTAGCCGTTACATCACCCGAATTGAGAATTTTTTCGTTTGCTTTCTTCGTTCACATTTTGTCGTGCAGAAATCCCTGGCTTCACTGGTAGTAAAACATCAGACCGCAAAGCATTTTGAATCAGAAAATTGTTAGTTTCTAAAAGATTTAACGAAGCAGTCAGTCAGCATTTAAGGCTGTCCTTATAAGAATACACTAGTCCGAGAAAAAAAAGAAAAAAAAGAAAAAAACTGCACCGCCTGGTACTCGAAACCAGGATTCCCGACATGCGAAGCCCAGTGCGATTCCCGCGGTGATCTTTGGATACAGGCTCTATCCGAGCTCAGAAGGTGTTCAACCCTTCTCATTTATGACATATAGGACACCAACATACAATCAAATAAGATATTCGCTCAGTCCTAGCCTCCACAGAATAATGAGAGAAACTTTTTTTCTTGTTTGCGGCAGATTGTTTTGGATCGTCGTGCACACCAGTTTTCGTACAACTTCATATACTTATGGCATTAATGAAATTATTCTTTATGACATGCAGAACACGTTTCTCCTTTCACGCTTATTAAACAATCGAGGAAAATATAGTTTAGAGTTTTTTCCGCCCTACATTTTTGGTCACTGAACAGGCAATGCATTGCATACACTTTCATTTTGTGTGTGTATGGTGAAATTAGTACAACAAATGTGTACCTTTTCCAGTATTTATTGTGCTATGGTTATTCATTTATAGTTAAAGTGTTTAAAGCCAATCAAGTATGCATGATCAGACCTATGTTTATGGTTAAAACTAGTGCGGCATCTGATCGTCAAACCTCTAATTTTCGTTCGTTTCCGTTTAGGAATTTACATAAGTCGCAAGTAAAAATTGTTAAATTCATTATGATTCACGAATAAAATTTACAAACAAAAAATCTTTAAAAACAGAAATAAGTCAGCAAGTTAGCTTGACGCCACACCTTACCATTAAAACGCATTCCGTGAGTACTAGGTGGTTACCGTCGATAACAGCTCATTTGCTCGAAACGGCACAGTCCCAATTGTCGGGGGATGGGTGGGGGGGGGGCCATTACATTCGTAGGTCACTTTTTCGTACTTCAGTTAAGTGGTCTCTATTTCTAAAAAATTACAAAAAAGTTTGGATTTAGAGAAATTTTTCAGCTTGTGCGTTTTTTATGGTTCACCATGGTTTTTTTAATGTCAGGGGGATGTGCGGACGGGAATGTTTGAAATTCATTTTTAAAATACAGTTTATAAAAAATTGAATAACTAGTGTACTACGAGAAAGCCTTTTTAAAATCTAAATATTTTTTTCTCTCGGGGGCCCCCCGAGGCTGGGGAGGGGGCGGTGGTTTTCTGCCACCCTTGTCACCCTTTAGCTACGCCGCTGTTCTCGTTACGATTCAGTATTTGGCGTCTTATTAGGGTGCGTTTAGGCAACAACACGCGTTTGCAATCTGGTAGCTAGAAGCTAGAAATCAGCTGAAATTCCAACATGGTGGCGGTTTTAGCCATGCCGGCTCGCATCGAACACAGTCTATAATGTGGTTTCAGCAATGACTGGAAAAATCGTTTGTTTAGGAAGTATTCTTTATCTTACTGTCACCGATTATTCAAACGATGTCGGATTCCGCTGATCCAGGTAGCGCTGTTACACCAAGGCAACGACACCTTTGACTTTACAATGAAATTTTTATCTGCTAAGTTAGGGAAGTGCCTTTTCATGGGATCCCAAGAAATGCTTCATGTCCTTTTGTAGCTGTGTTACCAATAGTAAACAAGATTGGAAGAAGGGTCAATCCTTTCTTGATTCGACGAATGAAAAAATAAACCTTAAATGAAACGAGGAAGCAGGTTGCTAAAGATGTTCTTGTAAACATCCTGGCTGAAGACGTCGAGATTAAGTCTCCTCCAGGCGTACGTCAGTCACGTGGGTGGTTGTCATGACAACGGTGGTTTGACATAAGGATCGAGCTTCCACGTTTTTTTTTCCGAAGCAGAACAAGGAAGAGAGCCTAGAGCAAGACAGGATTTTAGGAAATAGTTGGTTAGCCAAACGACGCGATGTAGAGTACTATTTTCACTGGTCGTTTATAGTCGCTTGGATCTGATGCCATGGAAATTTCGGCCTGCCGACATCAGGTGCATTAAAATCAGTGGTGAATGTACGGGGGCAGTCCCCCGAAAAAAAGTTTTGATTTTGTACCCTTTATCTTTGATCCGATCTTGCAGCGGGCATTTATCTTTCCAGGTATTTTTTTTTTGATTTTTTTAGAAGTTGGTTCTAATATGACTGCCTATACTTACAAATGTCGCAGGATGCGAAATACATATATGTATCGACCGTATGGAACAGACTCCGAGATGATTATTTAAGAGTTAAATGTTTGAATTTGGAATTTTTGTTTTTTGGGCAAATGAATATCAGTTGAAAGCCACATTCTACCTTCGCGGTTTCGAGGGGGGGGGGGGGGCGAATTTTTAACTTCCCTCTATTTAGACACAGCCTAAGGTGACATCAGAGAGCAGAAATGGTCGCAAAATAATCTAAAATACCTTAGCCCCATCCCGGAACCCGCTGGGGTGCTCACAACATTCCCCCAGACACCTACCTGAATGAAGAGCGGGGTGGCAAATTTCGGAAAATTTCGTAGGCAAATATGTAATTCCGCCACTGATTGAAATAAGATACCATGAGGTTTCCGCCAAAGCCATAACTTGTTGCCACGTATTTCCATAACGCTATGAGAGTCTGCCCACGAAAAACTCGTTGCCTGCCCGATGAAATTTGAGCTTATTTTCAGTTTCAACAGCTATCCGTCAGTTAATTGGGTTCTCACGTGCATTAGTGCCCAACAATAGCAAATGACTCCATATATGCCTCAAATCAACAATGGGTAGCAAAGTGAAGATTTTATTACGCAGAAAAAAAACCAGAGCCATGCATCCTGCGGCTACTTTGATACAACAACTAACCAACACAATGCAGTGTAAAACCGTAGAGAACAAAACGCTACCTGAAGATTTTATTTTATTTGAGCTTATAGGCCTATACCACCAAGGGCTCAGTCTAAACTACTTAAAAACTACAGACACCAAATGCCACCAGTAAACCAAGCAAGCAAGTAAACCCGAAGAGGTCACCCGGAAACAATCACCCAATCAACCATTTATCGTCATCAGACAGATCAAAAAGACCATGCGAACACATAAATTGTTTTGTTTCTCCAGCTCAATTGTCCCTTGCTTCGTCGTGGGGCTGATAACCCGGATTGGGTTCGTGCTCCCTAAAAGAAAAACAGCAATAACAACATCAACGACGAAACATCCGGGAAAACTGTCCTTTAAAAACTGCCCCCCTACAAACGTAGAAAAAACGCCTTCCCCCAACAAAAACGAGGGCCCCCCCCCCCCCCCCGGAAAAGAACGCCTATCTCCCCCGGAAAAGTCACCCCTAGGAAAAAAAAGTCCAAAGTATGAGAAGTGAATTTTCACTTTTATTGTATGCTCTCCATTTGTATTTGATTTGGTTAAAACATACTTGTTTTTCTTAAAAAATTTACAAAAACTAAAGAGTAAGATTAAAACTGTGATTCCACAAAGTCAGTCAAGAAAAGAGCGATTAAAAAAATGGGATTGCCAGACGCGGCAAAAACCATGAATCCAATTAAAATTACTGAAACTCCAATCAAAATCGGGTCACCAGATATGCTTTGGTTGTTTTCTAAACTTTAGAAATTTTTATTTTTATTTCCGTATCCAACCAATCCATAACGATGTCATTGACTCGTATGTCGTGTACAATAATCAAATGAAGCCGACATCCAACGGACCAAAAACCCATTTACACAAAGTACACAAAACTGTTAAATGAACAAAGCAAGAGAAAATCAAAAAAAGCCAGACCAAATGAAAAAATTATAAAAGTCAGGTAGGTAAAAACCATTACTCATTAATCCAAGCAACAGAATTGCTTTTTAACTGCTTATGCATATGTAAAGCAGTTATTGAAATACAGTCGGGGAGAAAAAGGGGCTTGCGTCGTAAGCTATTGTTAAATGACGTCACGTCCCACTCCAGTCGTTTATTTGCACGGGTCATGCCTATCACCTTTAGCGTCTGGCCGGAAGTGACTGAAATATTAGTCGATTTATCATGATTTCGATTAGAAGACGTGCCAGCAAATTGTAGGCGTTGTTATTGAAGATTTGTGGTTAAATCGTTTGCGTATGAAAGGTTGTAGGTCCATGACTAAAAATTTTTGCCAATTATGTTTCTGTATGAAAAAAAGGTTGAACCGGAACTGGCCCAGCTTATTTTAAGTTTTGACAACATGCACGGAAAACGGAATTCTAGCTGTTGTTGGGCTATATTGGCGAACCACTGAAAAAAAAGTGACGGCTACTTTACGGTTCATCGGCAAGGCTGTCCCAATTCTATGCGTATTGGCAGCAGGGGAGTTATGTAGCTCCTGCTAATCAGGTAATTATTGTATAATCGATTATTTAGTGTAACCGTTTTTGTAGAATGAATTCGACAAACGTGTGAGGCAACGGGATAGTGCATACTAGGTGCGTAGCTAACGGATTTGGAAGGCAAGGGCAGCGCTACAGAATAAAGGCAGAATTATAAAATCATTCCACGATCACTTTCGATAGTAAAATAAACAATAGAGGGAACAAGTTTACTTTACTCGGCTTATGGGAGAATAAGGGCTCCTCACCGATAAATAAAACAAGGATGTACTACACTCCATTAGTAATTCGACGTGTTGTATGAGAGAATAAAGAAAAATGTGTAATTGATGTATGCAGTTGTAACGGCAGACATACCAACAGGACACTACTAAAAAATCTGAATCTACTGAAGGATATCTACTATATTGCACATTATTTAAAAAAAAATTGTCTCGTAACTTTAGCTACTACGATACGGCAAATAAGCCAGAATCTTGTGTGCGACGATGCAATCACTGACCAGATAAGTTTTCATCGGTCGGTGATATCGGTTTTCTTACAAAAAAACAAACAAACTGAAAGCTTCGTTGTTTTACAGTTTCCCGTTCCCTTTGTTCTTGTTCATCCAACTTTTACATTTTTAAAATCTTCGAACACCACATTTTCAGTAAATTCAGCAGATAATTGGGGGGGGGGGGGGGAAGAAGTAGGAGAAATCATATTGCGCTGACGGTACGTGAGGTTGACTTCTTTAAATTTATTTACACTTTTTAGGTGTATTAACAAAATTTAAATATTCACACGAAAATTGTGACAAAGTCCACATTGAATATAACACTGCAATTTTATGTGGCCAATTTTTGTTAGGTTGCTCAATACATGTTTTACTAGCATTTTGTAATTATCTTTATTATTATTATTTGTAATTTTAAATGTGTTGGTAAAACTAATACATTCGGCTGATCCCGCAAATTATCGACCTATATCCCTCACGTGTGTTCCTTGTAAAATAATGGAAAAAATTATTCGATGTAAAATGTTAACTTTCATAAACTCGCAAAATATTCTGCGCAAGGTTCTCGATGACTGGACAGAATCTATGGATTCTGGCATCCCTCTGGATGTTATTTTGATTGATTTTGCGAAGGCTTTTGACTCTGTTGTTCATTCAAAATTGTTTGCAAAGCTGAATTGGTATGGCTTTAGTGGAAAACTCTTTGCATGGATTAGTGATTTTTTAATTGGACGTACCCAATGCGTGGTTGTTGGCACATCAAATTCAGATGACGTCAGTGTAATTAGTGGTGTCCCACAAGGATCCATCCTGGGTCCTCTCTTTTTTATTTTATACCTTAATGACATGACTTCTACTGCAGATTCTGTTGCTTTAAATAAGTTTGCAGATGATGTTAAGACACACTCCAGAGTGAAAACTGATCACGAAAAAAAATGAGTTAATAAATACCCTTGTTAGCATTAACGAGTGGGCGTTCAAATGGCAGTTGCCTATTTCTGAAAGAAAATGTTCTATCTTTCGAACTGGATTTAAAAATCCTAGTGCCCGGTATTTTGTCAAACCAGAAGCTGCCCGTTGTGAATCCTATTAAGGATTTGGGCTTGTGGTTTAGCTCAGGTTTGAAATTTACCACTCATTGTAACAAAATTGTTAAGCAAGCAAGGCAACGTTTGGCTACGATTCGGCGTACTTTCACATCGGGTGATGTTAAATTATTAACCTGGGCTTTTAAGGTGTTTGTGCGACCAATCCTGGAATATGCAAGTTCTGTTTGGTCTCCACATTTATTGGGAGATATTGATAATGTTGAATCTGTTCAGCGAAATTTCACCAAATATTTGTTTGGGATGAAAAATAAATCCTACCCTGAACGTTTGGCAGTCCTTAAGCTGGAATCATTGGAATATCGCCGTCTTGTGGCTGACTTAACTTTAACTTTTCAAATCCTGTGTGGTCACGTTGATTTCCCAGCTGATTGTTTTTTTTTACCTTGCGTGAAGGTGACCGAACACGTGGCCACTCAAAAAAGCTGCTTGTTGCTCGGGCAAGGCGTGATTGTAGAAAGTTTTTCTTTGTTAATCGCGTGGTAGCTGTTTGGAACTCTCTACCTGGTGATGTTGTTGAGGCGTCCTCACCTGCTGTTTTTAAAGCTAAACTTAAACAATGTGACCTTCACAATTTTTTAAGACGGTCGTTCTGACAATACCATACTCTGGTAGATTCTGCTTTTTTTTAAACCCTTTTTTTTTAACCTGTCATATGCCGTTAGCCACCAGGCCTTTTCACCTTTTCGTTAATTCAGGCTGGGTGTTAGTGACACTTTGGTGTCCTTCCCTGTCCTGTGCACTTTAGATGCGAAATATGTTATTATTAATATCGAACCAATAAAACTTGCGTGAGTCAATAAAAAAAAGAAAGAAACTTGCGTGAGTCTTCCAGTGACGGATTAAAAAAACATCGGAGAATTAAAGGCCAGGAGGAATATTCCGCCCTTCCCTCCCTGGCCAGTCCGTCACTGTAAAAATAGGACATTGTAAAAGTAGGACGCTTTGTTCACTCGTTCAATAAGAAACAACACCACAAATAAGCGTATAATAAAAGACTGTAATATATCATACCAGGAAAGCCGCGAGGCTATGCGCGCCTCGCATTCAATGTATCGTCCAGATACCAGCGTAAAAATTCCGGGTACCATCCAGAGGTAAGTGACAACTCACTTTGTATTGTACTTCGCGCTAAGAGAGGACGCCATCTTGATGTCTACGCATAGTCTCTAACCGACCGCAATTTGAAGAGCTGACTTGCCGAAATGCGCAGTTACACGCCGCAATTTTTCGTATGAGCGCACACCTTTACGATGACATTTGGCTGACGTCATTCACAGATCGTATACTATCGGAGGACGGTTTTTCGCTGAAGGACCTTGTTAGAGATTATTATACTTCACACGTCTTATGTATATTCTGTGGAGCATAATACCTTTTGTACTTGCGTACTGCAAGTGACCCACCCACATACTTGCATTTCGTCGGATCAGAATTGAACAAATGTGTCTGGTTTTTGAGGAGATGTCGCTGACGTAAATCGCGTCCACCCGTGTTTTGGCCACAACCACATTAAAAAGCCAGGACGAACATCAATTATGCTCCAACAACATCACAACACAAAGGCAAAGGCTTTGGGACAAAGACTTCGTTTGGCCGTCAGAATTAATGAAAGCCGCACTCTTTGCACTGACGGACGAGAGGCCGTTTTCTTCCCATGTTCCCAGCTGATATTTTTTTCCCGTAAACAGTTCAGATAGGTGGGTTGTTATTGTCAGTTTCGTGTGGTTTTGTTGTTATTGTGTTAGGTTAGGTTAGGAACCGGCTTCGGCATTTCACTTGAGGTATTGAACTGGTTGGGGTTTGGCGTTTCACTTGCCGGACTTTCGCCCAGTTTCTTGCTTTCCGGCGCTGTGCTAACTTTGGACCTTCACTACGGCCAAAGGGTGCGTTTGTCCCAAAAAGAAGAAGAAAACATTACTCAGCAGTAATTTTTAGTTCGTTAAAAAAAATCGGACGAGAGCCGATGTTCCCTTTACGCACATGGCCCGAAATTCGAAAAAAGAGAAAAAAAACTACCTTTAATTTTTACGGAAGGCACTACAAGTAAGTAAGTTTATTGCACTCCAAAGCATTTCAATAGCTACAATGGCAACGAAATTGTGAGAGTGTAAATCTGTGTTGCAGAGTAAACTCGTGTG
Source organism: Lithobius niger (assembly GCA_023313725.1). Taxonomy (NCBI): domain Eukaryota; kingdom Metazoa; phylum Arthropoda; class Chilopoda; order Lithobiomorpha; family Lithobiidae; genus Lithobius; species Lithobius niger. The sequence continues at coordinate 17,182 of JAHWFP010223979.1, read as the reverse complement.
CAACACAGAACCAACGAAGAAAATAATTTAAAATCAGTAGATGGCAACAGATTCTGCATAAAATAATATAAAAATATGTCAGATTAAAATATAAACAACAAAGTAAGTCAAGTACATATCTATACAAGTCGAGCATTCGATAGATATACAAAAATAATACGGGTATTAAATATTAATAATAAACAAGGATTCAAGGTCAGCAAGCCCAATAATCCATTCGCGTACCTTCGATTTGAAACAATGAGCTGATCGGATGGTTTTAAAGTGAAATGGTACGGCATTGTAAATCTTTGGGGCCTGATATAGAAAACTTATATGTGGAATTTCCCGTCTGGCTTTCGGTAACAAAATGTGGAGCTGACTGTAAGCTCTAGTATATAAAGAGCAACAGCTGTGTGTTCAACAGTTTTTTTGTACACAACCAAGGTTTTCTCAACGTACAGTTGCCTAAGGGATAATACGTTGTACAATTTGAATAGAAGGGCAGACGGTGTCGTGTATTTATGGGAGCCCAAAGCTCTAATAATTTTTCTTTGAAGAGTAATGAATGTTAGTAAGATAAGTTCCACCCCAGCTCGTGATTCCGTATTGAAGATACGATTGTACCAACGCAAAATAAATTTAACTCAGGAACGAGGATGATACAACTTTTCGTAAAGTGTAGATTTTGTACAAAGAGTATTTTAGCTTATTGCAGACGTGTTGTACATGTTGTTTCCAACACATTCTTTGGCCTAAAATGACACCAAGATAACGAATAGATTCAACTTTCACCAACGTGGGACATGCACTTGACACTGCAACCCGCCTTATGGTAAATAAAGTTAAATGGAGCATGGGACTCGACATCTTTGAGAGCAAAGACAATGCATTTAGTTTTGGCAGTATTTAAATTCATTTGGTTCTCATTAAACCAACTTGAAATCCTATTCATATCGTTTTGAACCTGATGCTGAATCGTCGTTGAGCTAGCCGAGTTCAAAACTGCAGTGTCGTCAGCAAAAGAGACCATTTGCCCAAGATGATGTAGGTTACAAAAGTCATTGAAGAAAATAAGGAACAGTAAAGGTCCAAGGATGGAGCCTTGGGGAACGCCACACGTAATGTTAGTATCTTTACTGCAGTGGTCGCTGATTTTAACTGCCAGAAATCTTTCAAGCAAATAAGTTTTAAACCAATTCAGTTGTGTGCCTCTAATTCCAGCAAGGTCAAGTTTGAATAGCAGCCGATTATGAGGAACAGTATCAAATGCTTTAGCAATATCCAGAAAAATTCCAATTGTTAGGGCGCGTTTACGCAAAAAGGCCTTCTCGCTCGCTGAAAGCTGTTTGCTAGTCAACCGTTATTTATTTATGATTTGTTTCCCGTTGCTACTAAATGAATGCGGTAATAGATAACAAATTGTATGTATTATAAATAACAACGCGGATAAAGAACAAAGTGCTTCAGTAATTTTAAACATTGCTACAAGATTGTTGTCATTTCACGCTATTTCCGAAATTTCCTATTCTCCCTCAAAGGTCAGCTTCCAGTAATGATCAAACGTCGGCAGAATAAATAGCTTCTCGCAGCGAGAATTCAAAATACAACATGGCGTCCATTTCGTGGCTATCGAATCGAAGACAAACCATCGAATGCCGGCATACGAAAAAACATTCCGTCGTCTTGTACTGCAGTAAAAATTGTTTTCTTGTTGTCATAAATCGACGCTCAAATGTTGCAAGCATCGTACGCTGTGTTACGAGGCACGAGGAGAAGATTTGCGTCTGTGTCGTTGCCATGGTTACTAACACGTATAGACAACTCGAAAGCCGCATACTCCGGTAAAGGCGAGAAGCAGCCATCAGATTTAGTATTGAAAAGCTAGTGAGCGAGAAAACTGTCGTTGCGTAAACGAGCCCTTACGTTACTAGTGTCAAGTGAATTGTAAACAGTGTTGGTGAATTCAAGAATAGCATCCTCAGTGCCAACTCCTTTTTGAAAACCAAACTGACGTTTAGAGAAAAAGTTGGATTGCTCGAGGAAGTGTGATAATCCATTTTTCATTCACGTTTCAAGTAACTTTGAAATTACTGAAAGGAGTGAAATTGGACGGTAATTGCTAAAATTTTCCTTATCCCCTGATTTAAAGATAGGGGTAACAATGGCTTTCTTTAATGTTGTTGGAAAGACTGCATTTTCAAAAGATAAGTTAAACTAAAATAATAACACGGGTAAGAAAGTAGTTTTGCTGTCCTTAAGTAATTTAACAGTGACCCCATCATGACCTGGAGCCTTGCCGTTGATCAAGTTATCAATAAATTTTTCAAGTTCAATTTTAGTGACGGGTTTGAGAAAGAAAGTAATAGGACTGCGTGGAATATGCGTATTTGCACCTAACTGAAGTGTATTACTTGAATTTTCAGAGTTCAGTGAACTTGCGATATTTGAGAAAGTTGATCCCAAATTGCGAAAACTCGTTAAATCATCATTATCATAACGTAACCAATATTGCCCCAGTATGAAATGCCAAACCCAACCAGTTAACTACCTCAGTATGAAATGCCAAACCCCAAACTTACCTAACCTAACCTAACCTAACTGACAATAACAACAAAACCACACAAAACCACACTAAACTGACAATGACAATCCAAAACCAAAACTTGTAGAAAAACCCGCCAAGTTTCCAAAAACGATCGGCCTTTGAAGGTAGTGATATCATTCCACCAGGGAAAGGCCGTCAAGGTTAATCCTATTAGCCAACTTAATCGCACCGAATAATACTTTGGACATTAAATGAAAACTTGAACTTGAAAACTTTCTATCGCTAGTAGCAATCTTCTAGTTTTCATTTAACTTTCGAACTATTAGTATGTGCGATTAACTTGGCTAATAGGATTAACCTTGACGGCCTTTCGCTGGTGGAACGATATCACTACCTTTAAAGGCCAATCTTTTTGGAAACTTGGCGGGTTTTTCTACCAGTTTTGGTTTTGGGTGGATTAAGTCTAAGTTTAGTAGAGTGTGTGACTGCATTGGTCTCTAGACTCTGATTAAATCTGAATGTGAACTGGTAAAAGAAGTTTCCTTGAAAAGAAGTTGAAATTGGTACATTGTTGCCTCGACTAATAATTAGCTCTGCGCGGTCATCTCAGGGGCAAATCTTAAATGACGTCATGCACCTATAAACTGGGAGTGTGGGGAATGCCCGTGTGTGGGCCCTGCTCATTAGAAAATACAGAGATTGGGAAGGTGGGGGGGGGGGGAAGGATGGGTCTGTTACCATTGAGCATATGATTATGCAGTAACTGAACGTACTGGAAAGGAAGAACGGGACACGGGAGGTAGATGGTGGGAGGAAAAAGGAAGGATTCCAGGAAAGAAAATTGCCTGTCAACTACGTGTGGCAAAGGGGAGGAAGGCAAGTAGAGGGCCGGGTAGGAGGATAGGAAGGGAGAGAGGAAGGCAGTGCCGGAGCAAGGCGTTTGAGCGCCCAGGGCCAGTAGCTTATTGAGCGCCCCGCTTTCTCGCTATTTACTACAGATTGCTTCCCAAATCTACCCAAAAATGAACTCATCATGGTGCCATAGAGATAATGCCAACACACTGAAACCACACGAATCTGACATATAGGTTGGCATGAGAGAAAATGTATTTGTCTATATTTGAAGGATTGAAGGAAAACGTATTTAGTTTATGACAGAGGTGCCCTCTGACTGACAAGAAAACTAAAAGAACACGAATTTGGCAAGAAATATTTAATTTTCGGCCCGAAATTTGTGCCTGTTCGCAATGAAAATATTAAAACATTACACAAAAGTGGAAGCTGCCGTGGATGATTTTCCAACATGGCGGCTGTGTGAAGTCCACAATTTGTAGCAGCTCCCACTTTTTTAGGTGTTTTAACATTTTTGTTGTGAACACGCTCCAAATATCGGGCCGAAAATTAAGTATTTGTTGCCAAAATTGTTCTTGTGAGTTTTTTGGACAATCAGAGAGCACCTCTACCATAAACTACCGCTGCAACTCACAAATTAATTTTTCAAGACCAATTGTATTTAGGCTAGGCTTTGCCAAAAGAGCATTTATTAAAGTTCAGTTTTTTTTTTCAATTTTGTTTTTGGAGGGAGAGGCAGGATTTTCGGCGCCCTTTCCCCTTTTGGCGCCCGGGGCGGCCGCCCCCTTCGCCCCCCTCTCGCTCCAGCACTGGAGGAAGGCGAGGTCAGAGAGATGATGGGACGAAAGGGTGGGGAGGGGGAAGGGGGGAGAGAAGATGGGAGGAAAAGGGAAACTTACAGGAAGAAAATTGCCTGTCGCAGTCAGTTCAGAAAACGACGGCCGAAAACTGGGAAATAGCCAAGGGCCAAACAACCCACGGATGAATCAAAACCAGGGCGAAGCCGGGTACGATGCAGGTATGTTTGCATAAATAAGCCTGGCAAGAAAAACTGACTATTTATTCTACAGCATCAACGAAAAAGCAGCCAATCAGAGCCCTATGCTTCACCACTCACGTCACGCCGAAGGAACAGGAAAACTCAGCGCGTGTAAAAGAAGGATTCCGTTGAGCTTTCGTACCACTTACGAATTGGTAATAATAATGCTCCCTACACTATAACCCACAAAACTCAATGACGGCAATCTGCGTTTCAGAATGACTTTCTTCCTTCATCTCTTTTCGTCCTCGTCCCTGGCAATGACGCCACGAGAGGGAGGAGGGGGCGACCCACTCGATCACGTTTTAACACCGCGAATTTGTTTACCCGTACCGTCTCCCCTTGATGTGGCTTTTGGGGAGCCATTATTAATTTAAGCGCTTCCATTTGCAAGAATGGCCGACCAGTAATTAATAACATCGATGCGCAATTAACTCGAAAACGTGCTGCCCGTGGGTTTGTAAGTGAGGGTCAGGCAGATATGAAGCTATTATTGCAGCTAATTTATAGCCTTCGCCGAAGCAAATTAGAGTGGCGAAAGAGCCACTCCCTGCTGGAACACCTGCAATCAAAAACGGGTAAAAAATAAAATTAAAAATAAATAAATGCAAACAAAAATGATTTGTAAAGTTGATAAGCCTGATGACAGTTTAATATAAATAAAAAAAAAATAAAAAATCGGTGCTTAAGAATAAACTCGTGAAGTGAGGGCTGTGTTGGGTATCTATGCAATAAATAAATAAATATCTTGTCACCATGCGGCCGAGTGTCGAACCCCGCTTTTCGGAGAACGTGGAGATTGCTTTATCTGGTCTTCAGATAATATCACGGAATTATTTCTGAACTGTTGAGAGCTTTAGCCCATTCCTGGATGCACTCGTGCTCGTGTCGATTAAGGCATGTAAAAGATCCGCGGTATTTTCCTGGAAAATTGAACCTCTTTGTCTCGAGATAACTTTATCAGTTGAAAAGAACGTTAATTCGACAATTTCGAAAGCCAAAGAATTGTAATCTTCGTAAAAACTTTATTTGTGGCGAGGAAAGCAGAGTATGGAAAAAGGAGTATGTCATTGGGAGTTTTGGGTGCCTCGAAAGACTCTTTGGGGGGGGGGGGGGGAGCGTGAAGCATTGTTAGGTTTCTAAAAAAATTCGTGGGAGTCATTGATTCTAGTCAATGATCGGATAGGTTGCCTTCACCACATAAAAAAAAAACACTTAAAAAGTTCAGCAGTATATGTAAAAAAAACGTGTTGCTTCGTTGAAATAAAGTTTAAAAAACGTTAGACAGTCATCGAATCGCAGAGTGCCATACCGTCATCGAGAATCCATGGTTGGACGACTCCCGTGGAGGGTTCGTGTGTAAAACTTTCACCGATTTAGGCTATTCCCGTGGTCTGATGAAGCATGGGGGTTCCTCTTTGAAACTGTCACTTTTTAGTGTGTTTTTATTTTTTTTTATTTGTTTTCCAGCGAAGGAACTATTTGTTTGTTTATTTGGTGAACTTATTTAGCGTGCTTTTGTGTAGTCAAGGCAATGTACGCCACCTCTGATCACCCGGTTTTCTAAAAGATTTTGTTGTTCCGCACGAGTTTCTTCGCCTTTTAGTCCGGGAGGCCCTCCAACCAGATAGGTGTAGCACAGCGTTGGATCCAATTAAATTTCAAAAAAACAAATTGAGCCTTACATGGCAGGGCGTGCATTCGCTTCGCACCGTTTTTTTTTTTTATTATTTGTTGTGACCAAGACCCAAATTTGTAAGTGGTTGAAAATTAAATAAAACTGTCTGATTTGTTCCTGACGGGCTTAATTTCAAATGCGGGTCCATGTCCGCTTTACTGATCTTCAGCAACGGCGAATTTTTCTAACGCACCATTCAATTACTTTTAATTATTAAACACAGTTCAAAGATTTGTTTGAACTTTTATTAGCCCACTTCAAACACCTACGAAATAAGCTAAGGCTTCTCGCAGCGTCATAAACTAACTAAGACAGCGAAAAAAATCCAAACGACATTTCGCCCTACACTTCCCACAACCATGCAAATTTACACATTTGCTGGTTGTCAGTTGCCAGAAGTAATGCCACAAGACCTAGTTTAATGCCGAATATGTCTTCAAGAGTTGCATTCCGAACTGAAAAAAAAAAAACACCGTACAGGCGTTTTTATCAACTTGACACGCAACGAGTGAGTGAGAAAATTGCCTGTACTGTAGTAGGCTGGAGTGGTATTTGCAACCGGAATACCACACTGCATTAAAAACAAGATGGAGGGAGTAAGGCGAAAATATGATCTATTCCATTATTATCAGTGGTATTACCTACAAAATTCCAATATTTCAGTATTAACATACGTGCTTTAAGGTTACTTACTGCGTAGCTGTTACAGATTTAGAAGCAAAGACACCTTGACTTCACTTTTACGTGTTTCAGTCGGTGTTTTTGCATCTAAATCTGTAATACCGCAAATAAGGAAAAGTTTAAATATGCGCAGGGCCATCGCCACTCCACAGCATTCACAGCGGCCAATGTGGGCAAAAAGTTGAAAAAGTATGGTGGAGATGAGGTGCGACGGTGTGGCTGCACTCTGGTTATTGCTATCTACTTTACCATTCCCTTGGCAAGGTTGGTTTCCGCTATGGTTAACCAAAAATTCGGGTTACTGTCCTGAAGAGACGTGCGGTAATTAAGTGAACGACTTGAAAATAACTGAAATTAGATTTTGTGGGTGTGTTTGTCTGTTTGAGAAATGATAACGTTCACGATTTTGTTCTGAGTTGGCTGAAATTTCATGACAAAGGAACACTGGTGCATCAAATTCCGACTTCACGTATTTTCGAAGATTTTCGGTTTTTTCGGAGGGCTAAGCCGATTAGTTGTGTCGGTAATGGAACCCGATATACAATGCCAGTGTCTCCGAGCACTACAGGAACAACCCGCCTCTACATCGACCGATTAACTGTGATCGTCAGACCTCAATTACATGTCTGGTACTGAAATGCTGGAATTTCTTTTATGCGTAATTGACGACCATAAAATAAATTAAAAGTTAAAACTACCATAAATCTCACCAATCAACACAGATGCAAACCTATTTACGTTGCCTTTTGGACTTAAATGTCAGACTGCCTGAGTGGGGAATTGAACCCACGACCTTTGAAACCAAAGGCCAAAGTCTTATCGCTCAGCCATTCTGACACGGCCTAACATTTAATTCCAAAAGGCAACATAAATAGGTTTAAATCTACATATTTTTTTCACTTTTCGAGCCCATTTGGCTTTAAAAAAGCACCATGAGCCAGCCCTATTCGAAATTCGGCCTGGCAGAATGGTGCCTAATCCACCTTTAGTTGTCATGCCATTTTTCGGCCAAGTGATGCTATTTTTATGGTGTATTTTCCCTTTATTGTTTTACTGGCATTGTTTTTGCTACTTTGCTGTAGAAAACTTGAAAAAGCTCACCTGGGGGGTCGAAAATTAGGTAAAATTGTATTTGTTATGCGAGTACAAGTAGCCGCACTTTAGATTTTTTTTTTAATCCGCATGTACGTAAAACTGAAATATTTGGATTTTGTACGCAACTGAAGATCGCCAATTGTGTAAATTTGAAATGTTGTGGGAAGTTTGGATTGACCTAGTGGAATTGATATTTAATGTATTTTACTCTATGATCGCCAATGTCTTTCATGTACACATTTATAAATGTCGATATATTATAAGTTTTTATCAACTTTGCGTGTGACTTCAGTCTGTATGCTTTTCCTGGGCGCCCGCAGATTTAAAGTCGGGAGCAAGGGGCGCCCGACCGATAAAAAGGACAAAAAACACCATTGTCAGTAACAAGTATAATTAAAGACAATTAAAAATATTTTTTTGACCCATTCCTCGGAAAAACAAAAAAAATCCTTGATCCTCCACAGTACCCCATTCCAATCACGCGAGTGTGCCTTTTGTATCGATAAATTTCCACAACCATTGCATTCCGAAGCTGAAAAAATTCTGAGTGCCGGCGCAAGGGCTTTTCATCAGCTTCGAAATGTAACGAATGCTTGAGAAAATTCATCGATACTTAAAACTACGCTCGACTGGCATTTGAAACGAGAATATACCGTCTCCGTTTAAACACCAACTTTAAAATAAAAGCTTGAACTTGCGTTACATACTTGCATACTTGTACCGCAGTGATTTCTCGAGTGAATTCGAAATTCCTGTTTTCACAAAAGTCTACAAATTGTCACCAGATGCTCTCATTGGCTCGTTTAGTGTTTATATTAGCGGTATTTTCTATCTCCGCCTCAATAGATAAAGTATAGTTTTGTTTTCGCAAATATCCATCACAAACTTGCCGAAAATAAGTCACCGTGAAAGCAGATGAATGTTGTAAGACGAACATTAATCCCCGCATGGCGCTTCAACCAAAGTAAATACGTGTTTTATTTTTAATGAAAATGTTGTTTCTTAGATTTAACATAAATTATGAACTAATTCGGATAATAATATGTTTAATCTAATAAACAATTTATGACAATAATTAATAATTTATTTCCAACTCTTTACGTTTTATTCAGAAACCGCGTTTAATATTTACGAATGCGGTTGCGTCTGCCACCACAGTTTATTGTTGGAATATTACGGTGATTAAGAGAACTTATTATTCGTATTTTTTTACGTTCGGCCAGAAAGGTGGTGGTTCTCATAGTTTGGTCTCGGTTCTGGCTAGCTGATTGCTCAGTCACCATGGTAACCAACTGCGTTCACTTTCTGATATAACCGCTGAGTAAAAACAATCCTTGTTCCCTGGATTTTATTTGCTTACCTTCACAGCTGTGAGTATGGGGATACGAGCTCTAATGCTTTTTCTAAACGGAGTCGATTTTTGTTCAGTTAATGTTTTACGTGATGAGAAGTGACTCTGACACTTCGTATTTATTTAGAAATTTACTCGACCTATTAAATGGGAATTCTGTCGTGCTTACGTTACGTGGTGGAGAGACCACGAAGACAGTGGATTCGAACGTAAAAACAACATGGAGGACCGAAGTAAAATTTTTATCCGATAAAAGAGACGTGATTGGCTGATGGCTGCTGTTTCATGCTCCTGATTGGTTAATTTCAGTTAGAAAATCAAGAAGGTGCATTCTCTACCAAAAGGGTATCCGACACAAGAAAAAGGTGGGTTCACGTGCCTCAATACCCCAATGTGCGGGCGCCCTTCATTTATACATATGTGATTAATTTTTCGAAAGTTCAGTATGCGTAAATGCGAAGTTGAATCCAAAGTATATGCTTTGCAGAAAAGGAAAATGCAATATCACTTGATATGCTGCTTTCAACAGTTTTCCTACCAACCAAACACATTTCTCCTCTTGTGCTAGATTAGATTGTTCAGCCCTTTAACCCTTCATGCTCATTCGCCGCTCATCCGGATGTAATTATCGCCAAAAGATGAAATGGGATTTCGCCAAAATGAGAAATCGGTCCAATCCAACAGTTTAGCCGCGGGTTTTAACATATAAATAACTATTTTAATAACGCCGCACTTGGAAGGTCAAACCCTATACGAATCGAATTAGTGAAAAATAAATAGTCCTCGAATGACAACTTGTTGCGCGTGCTTCGTAGCGTTTAGGCTTAAAAGGGCAAACAAACGGTTTTGATGTTAGGCCTATTCATCATCCGCTCCCGTGGTTATTATTTTTAATTTCCGTGAGCGATTCGTAATGTGTTTGGTGGCTAAATGGAAATTAGCTTCATTAATTCTCGTGGTGGATTTTGGATATTATTAAGCTGTCTTTTGTCTGTTTTGCGCCAGGAAATATTGAGAGTGATAATAACAATGATTACGAGTAATTTTAAGCAAATGAGTTTAATGTTGTCCGTGGCTGTAAGTGTGCGAAAAAGACTATCCTTAAACAACGTCACATTAATGTAATTTATGAACGTCGATCCATAACTCTTTTGTCCCCCACCCCCCTTGGTTGCCTCCCAGCACGTGTACAACGTCGTTA
>JAHWFP010223978.1:0-32964 GCA_023313725.1 Lithobius niger | reverse complement strand
AGCAGCGCGAACATACGATGCCATCTACCGACCGAACGGCAAATTAATGAGGGGGGGGAGCGAGACGACGCGGAATGAGCGAGCGAAGCGAGCGACTCCGCTAGTTAATTAATAAAGGCACTAAAATAAAGGCATCTAAACAAAGGCAGGCACCATTTTACCAATCCCGTCATCTAGAGGCATAAAAGGTAAGAGTCATTAAAAAAATTAGTAATGACAGACCCACATTGGGATTGGAACCCTGGAATCAGCATGTTGTTCTCGATTAACCTTTGTTTTAATGGTTTTTCTTCATAATAAAGGACCACACTAGAATTATTGTCAGACTTCATTGTAAAAAGTTGTTCAATTCCAGCATTAACGCTTGTTAAACCCTTTGAAATCCAGCATTGCTGCATGGTGGCCACTAGCTTTGGCACTTTAACGGAAACCAGATCTGTGGTCAGGATAAAATACTTATTCAGCTTGAATATTGCTACAAATGAGCAGTCTTTGTGCCCTAACGTGCAATAGTTTGTATTTGAATCAAATGCATAAACTGTTTCAATGTGATAAAAGTGTGTGAAGATCACCGATTTCAGAGGACTACCACGGTACTACCATAGTATACAGGCTACTGACTAATTCCACTCATACAAAATAATTTACGAGACAAATTCAAATTAAATTTGGTATTCTAGACTCTTTTTGGGGCGGCACTAACTAAGAAGACTGCAATTATTTGTATTTTCATGTATGTTGGGAAAACGGCACCCGTCATCAAAACACTCGTATTTATTTATTTATTTATTTATTTATTTATTCATTTACACTTAAGGTGAGCTGAAGCCTTTATGCTATGCGCTCAATATACAAGGAACTACTTATATACTACTTAATCTACTCACTCGCATAGCACCAGCCAGGACAAAAACACTCTTATTAAAGTGGCACTATCACCGATTGAAATGCGAACGAAAGTACCGTGGCGCCATCTAGCGGCAACGTTATTGTTAACCTTTATAGCTTGCTCCTAGGTGCACGAAGACGAACCAAATTTTCACTCAATAATTAAGGATGTCGTGGCTTGTTTGTTTCGTTAAAAGAAATGCCGTTATGCATTCCTTCGCTTGGTGCAAGCAAACGCTAGATGGTACTACACAGCGCTAGATGTTGCCAGAATTCGTCTGCTTTTAATCGGTGATAGTGCCACTTTAACAAGTAACAATGCAAACTGACTACCACAAATAATCGGCAAAACAAACATTGTCGATACAATAGACGCTCTACTTAATGTAGATGGTTGAATCCAGCTAAATTGTCCCTCTCATCGCCGTGGGGGAAATAACCCAGTTTTTGTTCGTGGGCCCCCCCCCCCCCCCCAAAAAAAAAACAGTTTGGGTTCATACTCCCCATAAATAAACAACAAATCAGCAAACGCTTCAATTTATACGATTGAAGGTTGAAGTCCACACTCCCACAAAACTAAAAAATTTAAAATCTCCGTTCCTATTCAATTTTTTTGACCAAACTTGGCCGGGGGCACTGGCAAAACGAACATGCAAACAAACAAACAAACAAACAAAAAGTAGTGATATCTGAGACAAAACCAACAAGGGTGAAAGAACCCGCCTAGTTTCAGCCAATCAAAGTACTGATATCAGAACTTAAATGGCTGCCACCAAGTTGCTACATTAGTTGCCACGCTAATCCGAGCTAATCCCACTTACTATTACTAACGTGAAAAAGAAAAAAATGACCATTGCTACGGGTTGCAGCAATGATCAAGTTTCTCGTTTAACCTTTGAACTAATAGTCAGTAGGATTAGCATGGCAACTGCAGCAACTTGGTAGCAGCCATTTTTGTTCTGATATCACTACTTTGATTGTCTGAAATTGGCTGGTTCTTTCACCCTTGTAGGTTTTGTTTCAGAATTCATCTCACGAAAGAGCATCCAAAAAAAGGGGGGAGAGGGCGGGAGGAGGTGGACTTCGAGTGCCCCAATGCGCAGGCGCCCTTAAAGCTAGAGCATTAGGCCTACAGCGTATTATTTTTTTCGGGGCCTGTTACCTCTCTCTCAATCATCTCTATGCTAGTCCAACAGCAAAAAAAGCGATAAAGAAATCACAAACGGTGACGTCATTTGCGCCTCGCCGGAAACTGTGACGTCATCCGTCGTCACCCTTCTCTTCTCTTGCTTGCTCGCCACGAAGACATTTTCAAAATGGCGTACTATGTGGATGTCGTTATCGACTACTCCGATCGAGAGCCTTCTTATTCAACGCAGTTCGATCTCTATCACAGATTGGGCGAATATTTAACCCACGAAGAAGTCAAGCTGTTGATGTATCTCTTGGGAGATGCCATTAAATCCGAAAGGAAAGCGAGAATTCGTTGCGGAAGAGATCTCTTTTTGGCGTTGGAAGACAGCGACATTTGCGACGACGAGCTTTTACGTCGTATTTTGAAACTCTTGAAAACGATTCGTCGCTACGACGTCGTATCGCAGATTCATTGCACGGAAAAAAGACAAGGTATATTATTTTATGCGTACGGGTAAAACGTAAAATCGCATCGGTGTTGTGCTTTTGATGTGAATTTATTTGAGTTGTTTACTTTATTGCTTCCGCATTCAGGTTTGCTGGTTACGTAATCATTCATTAAATATGGCTGGTTTTCAGGCTTGTGCTGATTTTTTTTTTCGTCCTCCGTATTTGTTATTTACCCGTTATTTTTGCTTTGAATTGCTGTATTTGCGTGTTAATTCGTGCATGCTCGTATGGTTAAAGTATTAGCGTGGGTTCAGAAAATTTGCAATGTCGACGGAGGTCAAACAGCTGATCGATGTCAACGGCAGAAATACAATATGGCGAAGTCCAGATGGTCGTTCGCCTGGCATAAACTGAAAAATGCGATCTGTAAGTGGGTTAGTTACCGAGTAAAGTCGTTATGCGTAATCTGCCTGCTCTTTTTCGAGGAAAACGTGACAATGAGAAGAATCAAAAGCTACATCAAATTTAGTTAACTATTTTTTTCCGATTTAAAGGGGCAACTTGTGTCTACGTATTCGTCAGGGCGGCGTATATCCAAACAACACGAGGGTCAACTCGTAACAAGTGGTTCAAATTTTTTTTTTTTTTTGGGGGGGGGGGGGGGGGGGGGGTGAAAAAAAATAACTCCCCCCCCCCCCCCATCTGTCAAACGAGAGGCACAGCCGCTTCCCATGTGACTGACTTACTAATTTAATTAAACTGACTGACTGATTATATTATGCTGACTAATTAAATTTAAATTAAACTAGTGTGTAGCCTATTGTATTGGTTAAGATTATTTACCTATGATGTGCTGTACATTAGAGAAAATCCGGTCATCTACCCGACGAAGCCCTAAGGCCCTACGTCTGCAACACCCGGAATGGATTCTCAGGAGGTCACCCACCCAAGTACCAATCGGGGCCAGTGCTGCTGCTTAACTTTTGAGAGCCAAAGGTTTGGATTGTCAACAATGACCAAATAGAACAATTAGGAATTATGGTATTGTTGTTGTCATTTGCATATTTTGTTATGGAAAAAAGGCAATATATTAAAAAAATGTTCGGAAAAAATTGTACTAAAAAATTCAAAGGTTTATTAAATACCCCTCCTCCCCCCCCCCCAAAAAAAAGCCTTCTCTGGGGAGTGTGCCTCGCCCTGTGCATTCCTTTTCCCCGTTCCCTCCTTCCTACGCTAGCTATGGCGCTGCTCACCACCAAGTGTGCGTGATTTCGATGAAAATCGTTCGTTCATGCAAAGACTCATGTCCAAGCTGTCGATCAACATTCTCCAGACAAGCAATGGCCGTTTCTAATTTGTTAAATTGCTAAAGATATCTGACAACCTCTAAACCTATAGTTTATTCTGAACTTAAATTTCTTTTTATTCTACGCTAACTTGCTACAAAAATAATTCGGTTGCTGACAGTAATATTTTTGTTTACTGATACGAGTCGCAGTTCGATCACCTCTTTCATTGGGGGGGGGGGGGGGGATGGCCCTAATGAGGGTCCAGATTTCCAAAAAAATGTCAGTTTTAAATTACTGAATTTTCCAAACGACTCGACACAAGTCGCTAGCTGGAACCAAACAAGACAGTTAGCGTGATCCACTCAAAAACCAACATGCATTCATTCACTTGCCGGCCTTTATATTTAGCACAATACATTAAAAACAAACACCTTGCGCCTTTCTCTTCCCTACAAAACGAAGCAGTTTACTCTTGTCTTCTTCATTTTGCTGGCCAGCCGAGCTAACTGCAACGATAGCTGATTCTTCTTAAGAGTCGTCAAAAAATGATGTTTTGCTGGCCAGCAAACACAAAAAAAGGAAGAAAAAACACCAATTCGTGTTGTTGGTTCATATCAACCATAACTAGCATCATGAAATTATTGTCCATGTTGAACAATGATTAACAACTCTGACTGCCAATTGTATCGGATGACCTATTGCCTACCTAATGGAGGTTTCTCATTTCTGTCGAAATGCTACATATGTGGGTGGTCAGCTAACTACACCGTGCAGTTATGGAGTGCCTGTAGTAAGATTAGTAAGATGTAGTAGTTTTTTTTGCGCATTCCATTCATTTGCAACTTGAATTTGCAATTCCTGCATTAGTCCTTCGATTTAAAATTTGGTGGAGCAACTTGAGTGTAAAGTAATGCAAAGCCAACTAAAAATGTATCTTAACTCTTTCTCTCCTCCCAAGGAAAAAAAAAAATTTAAAGAAAATACAGAGCAAAAATTTTAAAATGGTCTAGCTGGCAGGCTACAGAACATTTCTGAATCTCCCCCACAATAACGTTGGGGACCCCAGAATTCTCAGCTAAGGTCGTATATGGAAAATGTTCCATGGCGTCCCGGTAACCTGCCCAAAGTGTCCCAGCTTCCTACAATGGTTACTCAGGTTAATGTCTAAGTTTCTCCCTTGACCGTCCCTCTGGTTTCTCAGTCGTCCCGGTAACCACGTTACCAGGTTACGGCAGATTTTCAATATACGGCTAAGGTACTGGTGGCAACTTAAACTTCTACCAGTTTTGGTCTGCAGCCCCTGTGGTTTTCCAACCGATGGCCAGCCGTCTCCTGTGTGATGCTCTTTACGCAACTTGCAACAGGATTGCACAGGACACACTGTTAGGCTAAACAGTGAGTTGGTAATTGAACTTAGAGGGCCACTTAGTTGACTTACTAGTTTAATTTTTTCGTAAACAGTTTTTTCATTTGGAAATTCTGGAGTTGATTTGTGTAGGCTAGTTAAGTTTTTTTTCTCATTGTTTAAACAGATTGTAAACACTTCTAGCATTAACTAGCCTCTGTATTAAAAAAAAAATAAAACCCTATCTAGGCGGTCAACACTTTAAGAAGACATGGGAGTGATAAGACCTTCAGCTTGCAACTTATGATAAGTTTGAATTTTGAAAAAGCTACTATGACGATGTTGAAACCACACACTTGTTTTAAGAGAAAAAGAAAAGAAAATGTTAAGATTAGTTAGCCAAGTTGACGCGCGTTAACGAGTGTTCAATTTATTATTTCTTGGCGTGGAAAAAACTTGTTTTAAGCCGAGTAGCCTTGGCAGTGTGATGAACCTGGTGTGTCAATACGTTGTTGCCTCAGCAACCATTAGGTCTATTGATTTGTACGTCGTCCTGTTAAATTACGTACTTTAGCCTGAAAGCAAAAATGTGTTTTGCTTGGTAAAAAAAAGCTTAGCATATCAATGTAAATATGGTAGTAGCGGAGAGATTACAATGAGTGTTTGGTAAGTAAAACGGTATTAAAAGTATTGATTTTTGGCTAGGGCTTTCATTTGTTGATTTGACCGAATGGGTCAACATTTTTAACAGGTCAATGCCTGCAGTATTTTTTCTTCATGTAGTCTAGCCCAGGGGTCGAATTTTAAAATTTTGGACCAGGTGCAAAATTTGCACTCCAGAACTAAGCCTGGAGTGCAAAACAGCAACTTGGAGTGCAATAAATTTACCTATTTCCCCTCCTCCCCCCCCCCCCAAAAAAAAAATCCAATTTGTACAAAACAGATATTAAAACCTTGTAACATTTATTATCTCGCATCCTTCCATAAAAAAAAAAAAAAACTTCATGCCAAAGCAGATATTAAAACCTTATAGCCTAACCTTTAATCATGTAAATTAGCCTACTAATTGAGGTCTAGTAGCTATTGTCTCTAGACTTGACATAAAACTGCCAGTTTCACAGAAAGACGCTTCGCCACTGCTACTTTCAGTTCTATTGTTGCTATCAGTGTCTTCAGTTTGCATAGACACAGCTTTTGGAAGCCGCTTGCCATACAGAGCAACTTTGGTTCAGCGAGTTTTTTTTTTCCCCAGCATTTGCCTACCTAGTTATTGCTGGATCAGCATCATATTCAGCTGTATTTGTTTCACTCAAGCCGATTCGAAGTATGTTACCCATGCAGGAAGTACTCAACCTGCAGCGCCAGTCTCCCATAATTCTTTTGGCACAAGAAAATCCCCGTTCAAATTCTACTGTGATGACAGGGAATAAAAGAATTATTTTTAATATATGCACAACATTTTTGCACTTAGTCAAGCATTGCTCATCCATCAACAGAATTTTACAGTAACTGTACACGTGTCGAGCTACGGAGTGCAAATATTGCACTCCAGCGTATGAGTTTGAGGTGCAAATTGGTGATTCTGGAGTGCAAATTGCACTTTGCTCCTGATTATTTCGACCACTGCAAGCCTATTTTCGTAATGCGCAAAACTGCTAATTTAACAACTGGTGGTTTTTAAAAGCAATCAACTAAGTGTAGCCTACTTAGGAATAACCTATTTAAATAAGATTTTTTACGCAAATTGCTTGAACGTGATTCATCTATAGGCATGGAAATTCACAGCAAACAAATTGAGTGCTAGTGGTGACTTTTGACTACTGGATTTTTCTTCACGTATGCAAAGATTGAAGGAGGTTTTTTTCCCCCCCCCCCCAATCACATACATCGAAAACACCGGCAACTGGTAGTCACAGTGGTATTTAAAAGGCATCTTAAAAACCCCAACAAAAACACATTTACCACCCCCGAAGAACACAAAAAGGTCCTACACTTGAATTTTCGGTGAGTCTCCTTTCACCTTCATCAGAAGATGTGCACGAAAATAAATTAAAAGTCGCATCACAGCACCGATTTTCTTCCTGACGTTTAAACTCACGCCAGTCTGCTGAACCACTGATCTGTATGTCGCGTGGAATCTGGATTTTCCACTGCTTATCCAGATTGGCTCCAAGCTCTGGCCGAACGAGCTGGTTGATGTTGGTGTAGCTTGGATTCCACGCGACATACAGATCAGTGGTTCGGCAGACTAGAGGGAGTTTAAACGTCGGGAAGAAAATCGGTGCTGTGATGTGACTTTTAATTTATTTTCGTGCACAACTTCTGATGAAGGTGAAAATTCAAGTGTAGGACCTTTTTGTGTTCTTCGGGGGTGGTAAATGTGTTTTTGTTGTGGTTTTTAAGATGCAATCACATACACGCACACACTTTCCATTTTCGTGTGGGAAGCAGTCCCGATACTAGATTAAAATCATGCACTAGGACTAACTTAGTAGTACAGTAAGCCACCTTTCTTTATGCTTTTTCATTTTGTCAGGAATAGCGTGACCCGGAGTCAACTTGGCAACCCAATCCATCACCAGATCACTTGCATAATGCCTTTGTGGATATACCCTCTCCTTCTCCGGCGAAGTAAAGGGTTAAGCATAAGAAATAGAGTGAATAAGCAAAAATTTATGTAGGGGGCCTACATTTTTTCCTTTTACATCAGGTAGTCTTGCGAAAATAATTGTGGACATTTATTGTTACTTCACCAATAAATGATTGGCTGCTACATTGAGTGTCAAGGTCACGAGATAATTTAATCCACGTGGGAAAATCCTTAATGAAAAAAATTGGCATTTCAAGTCGTCTTACTTTGGTTGGAAGATCGCATCGCAAATTAAAGCTCCATAGTCTCTCAACCAAAAAGTCCCAAGTAATTGTCTAGCCTACTACTTGCAAATTTTCGACGGACGTGTGACTTCCTTCCACCTCTTTCTGGCTAGTGCCCAGAAAACCGCAACTATCACTACCAAACTCTCAAAAAGATCTGTTTGAGAGTCTCTTAGTGACAGTTGCTGTTTTCTGGACACCAGCCTGAAGAACGTGCCTAGAACACCAAACATTTGCAAGTAGTAGATAATTACTTGAACTTTTTGGTTGAGCGTAAATGGAGCTGTTATTTGGAAACCCTTAAGATTGGTAGCTTAAGATGAGAATGGAATTAAACATAACACGCAAGCAGATCAAAATAGGCCTACACCTAATGCACTGGCCACACCATAGGTAAGTGCCATGGCAAATCCCCCCTTCCAATGCTGGTGATATTTTAATAAAAGTTATTAAGGTTTCGGTGTACACCATAGCTTCAAAGTTTATCTTCGTAAAACTTTACTTGGTGTGCTACAGTTAGTTCAAACTCAAAATGTAAATACTCATCATTATCACGAATTTTTGGTACGCATTTTCCGAAAAAATAATTTAATTTCAGTCCAATCTTCGTCAGGCAGCAAGAAACGTGTGAACTACAGGCTGCATAATGGTATGCACTCTTGTAGATGGATCGAATTCAATCGGGAATGAGTCCAACTTAGCGAATCTTTGGCCCTCCGTATCCAGGAGACCCACGATCTTCGCTTAAGCTTCAGGTGCCATTTAAAGGTGAGTTGTTCTCAAACTCTTCTGCTGACGAAATTGCATGAAAAGATGGCTCAGGTGGCTCCAGGGGTTTGCCCTGTCAATAACGCTTGCTGGATTGAGATTGACTGGAACCCTCTTAAAAGTGTCTTGTCATTTTTGGAAATTGGACATCAGGAGGGTTGATGTTTTGTCCCATGCTATCATTTCTTGCAATTAAACACCTCCTCAGCAGAAAATTTGGAAAACTGCTCGCCTTTAAGGGGGGTCACCAGTCCAAAATTCGAGGTTTAGGTAAAAAAAATAAAAAAAAAATAAAAATGGTCGTTCCCTACCTTGGTCTTTCCTTCATCCATACGTGTGGTCATTTTCCCAAAATTTCAATTTTTTCGATGTCAAATTAATCTTTTAGTAATCCACCTCGACACTAAAGCTAAAATTTTGACGTAAAATAAAGTCGAAAGACGATTGTAAACACAAAATTGCGAGCAGCGTAGCTCCGTTCGTAATAGACGGATCGCGCTCATTTTTTTTTTGTTAGCAAGCTTGATTTTCCCGCTGCCTTGCGGCAGTATAGCCTATCGGATGCGGCGTTTCAAACACGTGGGAAAAATTCAAGACGAAGGCCTAACTTCGTCTAGATTTGCGTCTCTCATTGGCTAAAAGCATCACATGACTCAACGCAGAGCTCTGATAGGCCATCCATGTCCGTGACGTCACAATTTAAAGGTCTTGGTCGTTCGCGTCGGTCACGACCGGTCGGCCATCTTGGATTTTCGGCTGCTACTAAAACGTTATCATCGCTGCGAAATCGTGCCAATATGGGTAGAATTAAGAAGTTTGGAGGAAAATCAATAAAGGATAAAAGAAAAAGGATCGAAATAGCATCAAAAGCTGCCGCTGCGCGGTGGAAACACCCAAAGTTAGTAAGAATTTCTGGCGTTAATATCCCGACGGTCACAACTGAAACATCGTCGGTCGCTACGCTGCCGTCAACAACCTCCGTTTCCGATCGTTCTACACCGAACAATAATAGTTTTAACGATGTGGATTCGGATAAAAACATTGACTCAAATAAAGTTAGTGCCTCTACATCATTATCATCATCAACCAAGCCCCCAACGACGCCGCTCGCTCATGCTCGATCGTCGGCCGCTGCCAAGGCAGAGGCCCCACCCAAGCCTACTTCTACAGAAAAGAAATTTGGTGCCTTTCAACATAAAAACGTGTGTGCTAATGATGATTCGCCACAGAATGTTATTTTTGACGTTTCTTTATTAAAAGGATTCGTTAAAAATACTTGGTGCCAACATTGCAAGACTGTAGGAGCGTTTACGGAAATAAGCCAACAAGGGTTTATTTACAAGGTTTTGGCGAAGTGCAACGTTTGCCATGAAATTGTGGCAGATGTGGTATCGTCCAGGAAAGGTGCAGACGCAAAATACGACGTAAATAAACGAATAACATATGCGGCCATGGAAATGGGGACAGGCTTTGCAGGACTAGAAAAAATAAGTATGTGTTTAGGTTTGTCTATGTACTCCCCAACAACATTCACGAATCATTCTAAGATGTTAACTGATGCAAGTTTTGAAGCGCTTCGAAAAAATTTAGATCAGGCTGCACTGGAAATTAGGAAAGTGTACATGGACTTGGACAAAAATATCAAGCCTGCAGATGTAATTGACCTTGCAGTTAGTTACGATGGAACGTGGCAGAAACGAGGTTTCACATCTAACTTTGGTGTTGGTATTGCCATTGAATTACTAACTGGCCTTGTCATTGACTATGAAGTTTTGTGCAAGCTATGTAGAACGTGCAAAGCAAAGAAGAAGGAAATGGGCGAAGATAGCGATGCATTTAGTGAGTGGTTTGCTGAACATTCACCAAACTGTGATATGAATTTTGAAGGCTCATCTGGGATGATGGAGGTCAAAGCGGCAGAAGAAATTTGGAAAAGAAGTATAGAGAAGTACAATTTCAGGTACACGACCGTGATTTGCGATGGGGACAGCAAGACGTTTGACCACCTTACCGATTTGCAGGCTTATGGGCCTAAAGTTATACTAGAAAAGGAAGAATGTGTCAACCATGTTGCCAAGAGACTGGGAACGGGACTGAGAAATATCGCAGCCCTCAAGCACCTAAAGGGGAAAAAAATCGGATTGACTGTTCCCGTGATAAAAAAGCTTGAGGCATATTTTCTGAATGC
The DNA here is from genome assembly GCA_023313725.1 of Lithobius niger. Lineage (NCBI taxonomy): Eukaryota > Metazoa > Arthropoda > Chilopoda > Lithobiomorpha > Lithobiidae > Lithobius > Lithobius niger. Next base: position 22,028 of record JAHWFP010223978.1, on the reverse strand, counting down.
GATTACGCAAAACACAGGCAAGAATAACCTTGATGTGATGAGAAATGCAGTGTTTGCTACGCCATTTCACTGCATGTCGACAGACGAGTTACCCCGTCATACTCGCTGCCCCATAGGAGAGAAATCCTGGTGCTTTTATCAACGTGCCATTGCAAGAAAAGAAAAACCGCCTACACACAACAAAGACACGATGAAAACACAGATATCGGTGTTTGTTGTGTCGAATATCATTGAATTATATCAGCGGCTGGGTTCAGAGGCTATGCTCAAGAGATGTTTGCAAGGAAAGACGCAAAATGCCAATGAATCCCTGAACGCAGTTATTTGGAACAAGTGTCCCAAAACCTTGTTTGTTTCGAAGTCAAGGGTTGATTTTGCAGTCGCCGCAGCTGTTATGCAGTTCAACGGTGGACGAGTGCAGATGACCGAAATTATGAAGCTCATGCAGTTGGAACCAGCAAACCATTCTGTGAGACTCATGAAGAAGAAGGATTTGCTGAGGCTTCAAAAAAGTAAAAAACGAAGCACGGACACTCTAAGAAGGGCACGTATGGCGGCTGCAATGAAAAAAATACGCGACGAAAGGCGTGCAATAAACAATGAAGGCGGAGAATCTTATAAGCCTGGAGGGTTTTGAATTTTGAGAAATAAAAGTTTTTTTTATTTTGTAATCCTGGGGTAGTGGGGGTAAGGTGAGAAATTGTGCTAGGTCATACAATACCGAGTTGTGTCTGTTGAACAAGTATTCGCGTGCATTTCGTTGCAATTTGTGCATTTTGTTATCAGAAGTTATTTTTTTCGATGTTATATTTGATGAAATAACTTGGGCATAGGCCTAGTTTATAAAAAAAAAAAAGTTATATAGGCCTAGTGTAATTTTCTTTCAACAACACATAAATTTATGCTTTTTTCTCTTATTATTATTGATAAAATTAGCCTACGTTACTAGTTTTCAGTGCATCGCCTAGTCTTGGTGCAGTTTTTTTCCACTTATAATGTTCAGATTTACACAAATTTAGGCTTCATGTGTAGGTGTAAACATAAGGAACAAATCCCAAGTATTATATCAGTCATAGGCCTGCCAGGAAAAGTGTTTCATCCAGCTAAAAATTGCAATACTTTAAAGAAATATTTCTCGTACTTCAATTTTTTAAGTATATGTGTACTTCAGGTTCACTTTTCTCGCCTCCTACTGCAGTGATCTTAAAAAAATTGGGATTGTTAGATAGGTGGGAGTGCTAGGGAGAAATCCAATGCATGCACACAATGATACTTTGATTACTTTTTGGATAGCACAAGAACTTACCAACTGCTTCACCTTATTGCTTGTAGCGTGCAAGTAATTTATACATAAAAAATTATGTAGGAGGTGTGAATATGTGAACATGCATGGGTTTAGTGCAAAAAAGTGTGTAGACTCCATCAAAACAAACCCTATCATTCTATCTATCTTAGTTTTGGCACAAAGTGCACCTAAGCGAAAAGCACCTTTTTATTACATTACTCCTAAACAAAATGCCCTAGGGGCATCTGGTTTGGATTTTTTTGATCCACTAATTATCAAGTTCAACTGTACCAAGTATCAATGTGGTAACTTAAAAACAAGCAAAAATAGCTTTTTGACTGGTGACCCCCCTTAATTGGTATCCGCAGCTTAGAGATGATCGTGTGCCTTCTGAATACAGAGGGCCACAGGCGCGCCAAATTTGAATCGTTCCGAATGGAATTCGATGCATCTTGAAGAGTGCTTACAATTGTGTAGCCTGTATTCCACACGTAAACTGAAAATAATTATGTTTTCGGATAATGCCTATGGCAGTGGTAGAAGTTGTCCTGAAATTTGTGATTTTCCTGATTTTTGAAAATTTGCCCTGAAATGTCCTTATTTTTCACATAACGTCCTGAATTTATCGAAATTCTAAAATTAATCGCATTAAAAAGAGGAATTTTTATCTAAGCCTTAAATTTTATACAAACACTGATATGCGATAAAGCGCTAGCACTGTATCGTTGACGAAATTCTTGAGAATGCTTCTACATATTTCTTGGCAGATGTCGAGCAACGTGTTTAGTCAGTCGGCCACCACTACCTGCCTGTCGCTCGGCTACCGCTATCGCTAATGTTACGCCAACATGTGTTGAATGGCGGATCCCACTGAATTGTATGGTACATTTTAAAAATGAATTGGTGCTACATTTTAAAGTTTTTTTTAACGAATCAATTCTTAAAGTAGCGCTATCACCAATTGAAAGTCTGCAGAATCTGGCAACATCGAGCGCTATCTAATACGATCTAGCACTTGCTTGCATTAAGCGACGGAATATACAACGCCATTTCATTTAGCAAAACAAACAAGCCACGAGCCTCCTTAATCATTGAGTGAAAATTAGGTACGTCCTCGTGCCCCAGGGAGCGAGCTGTAAAGGTTAACTGCCGCTAGAGGGTACCATGGAATTTTTGTTTGCTTTTCAATCGGTGATAGTTCCGCTTTAATTACGCCAAGAGATACTTAGTTCAATAAGGACTGGCTTTATAAGAAAGACACTGCAGTTACAGATCATACTTCGACGTTTGGTGCGAAGGAATAAAAAACGAACCCTAGAGTGTCCGCTGTACTGTCTGTAGTGTGTGCAGTTAAATTTTTTTTTTAGAAAAATCTTATCAATGTCCTGAAATTTGATCCAACTCAGGGGTCGAAATATTCGGATGCACAGGGGCAAATTGCACTCCAAAATCGCACTTTGCACTCCAGAAGCAACTCTTAAGAGGGCAAAATTGCACACCAAAGTTGAATTTTTCATAACTTTTGGACCGCACAAGCTACAGACTTGCAGTTTGCGGCATTTTAAACAGCTTGGAATTGCTGTTTAACCATTTTCATAACCATTTTCTGTGACACCATTCCTTCCAAAGAAGTTGTACTCCATTTTTTACTACATTTGGTTAAACTATGTGTATAGGGTTTTCGGTTGAATAGTTGAATAGTTGAATAGTTGAGTGAAGTTAGTCAGTTTTAAGCCAAGTGCAGGAAGACAGTACATGTCATTGAGATGCTGAATGTTAGAATTTCCAATGGCCATAAAATATGAGACCGCAGTGTTGGTTTACATTTTGGTTTTGCACTCCAAAGACTTTTTTTGCCACCCTGTAACTGAGTTGGGGTGCAAATTTAAATTTGCCTAAAAGTTTAAAATATGGAAATTCGACTCCCTGCACCATGATGTCCTAATTTTTGTGTGTGCCGACTTCTACCACTGCTATCGCAAATTCGTGATGCTGATGAGTATTGACATTTTTGAGTTTTGAGTCTCATTTGTATTTCTATCATTTGAAGATCGAAGTAGAATGGTCAAATTCTTTGCCGTAATGCAGTTAGTTATTTGGCAAGTTGGTTATTCTAAATTTGATGTTTTTTTTTTATTATTTAAACCTGGACAGTTTGTGGTACCTGAGTTTTTGGTCAAATAATTTGGAATTCCTATTATGGGCAAGTTCAATTTTTCAACTTTTTTGTTCGGTGTCCCTTTATCAAATGTGAGAATTTTAGGCCTTGTTGTGTTTTAATTGAGAAGATTTTTAAGCATTTAACCTACACGGGCCTGATTAAGAAATGAAGCTCACGTAATCTTGACGAGAGGGCAGCTGTTGTGAACTTTGGCCTGAAGAATATCGACTGATGTTTAATACTTCCAGCAAACAGACTATCGAAAATTTGCTAGGTATTGTGGTGTGCAAAAATGTCGTAACTTAAAATTGTGTCCAGATTTGTTGACTTTTAGGTAACCAGTAATAAGGTAGGGATAGACAGATATTAAAATCGGTATCGGTATTTACAGATATCGGTATTTTTCGTGCATCGGTATCGGATCTGTATCGATGTTTATTTACAGATATTTTGCCGATACGACCATCTTCTGTGCGCACTGGCTATTCTGCCTAGCTTGAGAGAAACCTTTCCTGTATAGCACCACTCCCATCGCATGACATCATCTGGACAGTGTCTCGGTGAATTTAACGTGTGCGTACTGTTGGTTTTTTGAATTAGGCCTTTCTGCAGTGTGGACTGGGTTTTTTTTATGGTCAGAGGTACAAACGAGTTTGACTTTTTTACCTGTTGACTTTTTTAAAAAATAGTTATCACTTAACGGTATTGGTGTATCGGATCTGAGTGAGGGGAAAATATCGGTATTTTTCTGTATCGGTCGATCCCTATAATAAGGTCAAGTGATTGAGTAACGGAGCGGCTTTATTTTCTTCCATAATTTTTTGATTTTATCACGGTATACTTATTCCCGATGTGTCGTTATCACCCATCCTTTTTTCATGAAGCTAATTTGTTACATTTTATTTTTGTAATTCAATATTTGGATAGGTGTTTTGTTTTAATGTGTTACTTAAGAGTCTTGAAAATCTTAAGTGATAGTCTTAGTGATAGACTTAAGAGTCTACATTTTTATTCTAGTTCTTGTGGATCCACTTGAAGAATTTCTTACAAAAGCTGAAGCCGAGGCCCGTAAACAAGCAGACGAGTCAGAAGCTGCACCCAAAAGAAGAAAACTGGCTCATGATTCCGATAGCACAGCCCAAGCCTCCTCGTCATCCCACACTGGTCCACGGAAAAGAAAAGTAGCACAGAATTCAAGTTCACCAGCAGAAACCATAGAAGAAACTGACGAAATTGCTCCAAAGTTAACTTGTGGTAAATTTTTTTATTGAAGCTAAGTAAAAATGTCAGTTTATTAATTCTAGCTATTAAAAGAAGTTGGACTCGCCAATGGGGGAATGGCAACGTTATTGAAGCTTGGCATACACTCACTGGGAAGGGTTAAACCTACCTCAAGCCCGGAGTACACTCGCGGTGTTTCACCCATTTTTGCCTGAGGGTACACAGACAGTTAAAATTCCCCCAACTCGGTCAGTGTGTGACCCCTGTCTGAGACCAACAAAAATGTGCGGAGGGAGACACGAGACAAGAACAACCAATTTCGCTAGCTGGATGATTAAACGATGATCCTCTTGCTCAACAGCAATCTCATTCAATTTAGCCCTCTGTTGTGGTAGAAAACACGGTAGGCCTACTACTCTGCAGAAATTAACACTGAACCAGAACTTAAAACTGCATAAAATTTGGCACATCTGAAAAACCATTGTGTAGACTATTTATTCTTAGAAAATAACAGAAAAATAAAAAACTGTAGTGAAAAAATTTTAAGTTTAGCCTATCTTATTTTATATTTCAATTTTACTGCACCCATACTTTTTCTATTGTAGGCCGTAAGCACCAGGCTTGGAAAAAAGTTAAAACATCCTACAAATGTTGTTAAGGCGCTTTAAGACAAACTCTGCACGTAGTACTAGGTCAAAACTGAAATCTTTCAGTCAATTTTTTCAGTCAAATTATTTAAATAAATAATAAAAAAGTATGCAGGCCTAGCCTTTTTTATTGCACCAAATGAAAAATCCGTCCAGGTAAGTTTGCAGGCTTAAAATATACCCTAGATACGAACTTTTGTAGAATGATTAGGCCCAAGCAGTATACAATTTGAAAAAAGGTCTTAACTGTGCTGTGTCCATCAACCAGACGACAGGTAAAGGAATTGAATGCGTAGACCAAGTCAGGTGTTGATCATTTTGGGGAAGTTTAGGCATGCAAAGTTAATTGTTCGGTTTACAGGCGCGTGCGGGGGTGCCTTAAATTATCGCGGCCAAAATTTTTTGTCTCAATCTTGGACCTCTTGCTAAAAATTATATTTTCGCCAAATTTTGACCGTTTTTGACATCCATTATACCATTTTAACAGGCTCGAAACCAGCTTTTCAATTGTGCAAATTTTAAACCTCTAGCTCAAACCACTAAGAAGTTATTCTGCAAAAACTAAAATATTTTTAATGCTGGATGACATTAATAGCACATTAGCAAAATATTGAACTTTTTTAGACTGACTGCATACTCTTTCAGCTTCAAGCAAGATACGTGTCAAAGAAATGTGGTTAATTAAATAAAATAAAATGCCTGGTTGCGTGGTGTTTCAATTTGCAACCTTGCTCGTAAACCAAACAATTTTTTTTGCGTAGCAGCACCATGCAAAGTAAAATGTTCGGTTTACAGACGCGTGCAGGTGCCTTAAATTATTGTGGGTCAAATTTTTTTATCTCGATTTGGGTCCACCCGCTAAAATTCATATTTACGACAAATATTGACCGTTTTTGACATTCCAGTATACCATTTTAACCGGCTCGAAGTGAGCTTTCCAATGGTGTTAATTGCAAGCTCTAAATCAAACCACTAAGAAGTTATTTAGCAAAAATAAAAATATTTTTAATACTAAACAACATAAATACCATGTTAGCAGAGTACTATACTTTTTAGGCTGCCTGCATACTCTTTTAGCTTTGAGCTAGGTACATGACAAAGAAATGTAGTTAGTTAAATAAAATAAATAAAATAAAATGCCTGGTTGTCTGGTGCTTCAATTTGGAACCTGGCCCGTCAACCAAACAATTTTTTTTGCAAGGCCTAGCCTATGTATTTTATTTACAAACTGCAAGATTGCATACCGTTAAAGCAGAATCAATTGGGTTACAGTATAGCTGGGATGTTAACTAGGAGATTACAATGTAAGTAGCAAGTGCGCATGACGGGATTTTTTTAATTTTATTTGGAAAGGATGTCTACAATACTGATAAGCGTTTTCCTGCAAAACTCGCTAGCCTGTCTTTTTGTTATGGGTGTAAGCAATTTTTTTATTTTTATTTCTTATACGTTTGATTTAAAAGCGGGTTGCCACCAAATTAAAGTCTGCAGCATCTAGCCCTGTCGAGTTTTCGCTCACAGCAAGCAAAGAATGCACAATGCAATATCTTTAAGCACAATAACCAATCTCCTTAATTATTGAGTAAAAATTTGGTACGTCCTCGTGCACGTGAGAGAAAGCTGTAAAGGTTAACAATATTAGTGTCATTAGATGGGCCCCCCCCCCCCCAGGGTATTTTGTTTATTATACGGTGACGCTATCTAGTGACATTAATATCGTTAACGTGTACGTTTTGTATGCTTACATTTCAAAGTAAAGGATATTTACCGTTCCAATATCCTTGCAAATTTTCGACAGTCAGGTTTTCTGGAGTTGGAGTGGCTCAGAACGACTTGTCTTCATCAGGCTACCACATCACCGCTTACTTCGTCGTGAACGTTCGTCGTTCGTTCGACTGTGTTCGTTCGATGAAGACAGTCGTTCTGAGCCACTCCAACTCCAGAAAACCTGACTGTCGAAAATTTGCAAGGTTATTGGAACGGTAAATATCCTTTACTTTGAAATCTAAGCGTACAAAACGTAAACGTAAACATGAACTCGAATTTTCAAAGTAAACGATGTGACATTTTTGAATATCGGTAACCTGTACTGCTTGCTTCCAAGTGCATGGAGGATGTACCAAAGTTTTACTCAATAATTCAGAAGGCACGTGGCTTGTTTGTTGTGTTAAAAGATATTTCTTTGTGCGTTCCTTTGCTTGCTGCGAGCAAGCGCTAGAGAGAACTCGATCTAGCCCTCGATGGTACTAGATGCTCCAATCTTTCCATTGGTGGCAACCAGCGTTTTAGGTCAAATAATCCTGATTGAATATGCGAGCATTTGTGGATCTGGTGCTTTTTATTTTTTTAATAAAATATTCGATATGGTCATTCATTAAAATGGGATTGGTAGGATAATAAAATAAACATTTTATCCTAGGCCCTACTTTCATATCATACAAATTTATTCTAGGCCTACTTTGGTGCTAAATGCATACGCACCTTGAATTGAAATAAAGCCTAAGTTTTATTATTTGTTTTGCAGATGTTCGCCTTCGCGTGCGTGCAGAGTATTGCAACCACGAACATGCCCTCGTAGGACAGCTGGCATCAAATAAACCAGACCGACTTGAGAATCAGTTTGAGCGATTCAACCAAGCGAATACCATCTTGAAGTCGAGAGATCTGGGCTACATTGTTTGTGACATAAAATTTTCAGAAATTACTTACTTGGATGCCTTTTGGAGAGATTATTTAAATGGCTCCCTCTTGGAGGCTTTGAAAGGTAATACTCCATTTTCATTTTGCACGATTTGTTTCCTTCGATTAAAAATTAAAGCATAAAGTTATCAGCAGCGATTAATTTTAACGACTCCTGTTAAAGACATCTCACTACAATATGCCCTTAAATTAGTTCATGAATCCCTCTCTCTCCTTCAGATCACCGCTGCTGTTTAAATTTCGAATTCTGTCGATCATTTTTCTGGAACGTAACGAATGCTACTGTTATTTGTCGTATTTGCAAAGACTACCATTGACTGCAAACTCTACTGTTGACATAATACTTTTTATCTTGAATTTTTACAAGTCTCCGGGGTTTAGTCTGAACTCTGAACCAACTTACACCTGCAGATCGATCGTATTGAAAGTCGCCAAATCTTATCGCCAAGTCAGTGTTGGAGGAATATGCTCTGAACATGGTTCAAGACAGGTACATCAACTTGGAAGAGTGGGTTTCTGGTGTTGACTAACTTAACCCGAGTCTTCAGATTTTTCTTTGGTTTCTCCCGTTAACTATCGTTTCTACTGTCGGGTGTCACGGAAAATTCACGAGTCTGAAAAGAAAATGCATTAACGTTAATGCACTGTCGTGTAATAGTGTTGGGCGACAAACCTGATGTAGATTGCATGGTGTCTAGTTTATAGAACTGTAAGAATTCATTTTTTTTAATGCCATTCAACAAATCCGGCACAGAAACGTTACAATAATTCATCGCTTAGTCAGGTTTAGCAGGTTTTTTTCCACCAAGTAGTTAAAACTGGTTTTTACCATGGTTTGGCCTCTTTGGCCAAAAATATGGCAAAAATCAACTTAAAAGTCTAATTTAAAAAAAAAATGTACTATACAATATTCAAATACTGGCAAATTACAAAAGTTCCCCTTAAAAACATCACATTGTTTACTTTGAAAATTCATATTCACTTCTATGCATTTCATACCCTTATTTTCACAATAAAAGATATTCTTCTTACAATATGTATGCAACTGACTGTCGAAAATTTGCGTAGGTATTGTGAGAAGAATATCTTTTACTGTGAAAATAAGCTTATGAAGCGGCTTGCTGGTGTTTGCCAGTTTTAGCCGGTAATAACTGGCAAAAAACGGTAAACACCATGTTTTTGCCACTGTCCCGGTAAAAAGCTGTTTTTGCCGGCAAAACTCAACCCTGCGCGTAGTAAACTTGAACTGTTGCTAGTCGCATGGATAGTGCTGCAGTATGAGTGTGCGCTGAAACACTGCTCTTGACCTCTTAGACTGCTTAGGTTAGGGATCATAAGCAAAGCAGGTTAGGAAAATCAGGTTAGTAAGTAGTTTACTTACTAGATGTTCGTCGTCTTTAAAAAAGTCTTAGACATAAACTTCTACCTTGTACCAGTTCGCCGACAATCACGAAGTTACTATCAGAAATTATTTAAGGATAAATTAACAAGCTCAAAACCTGACTGGCTTCAGCAACCAAACAAGCATTTTAAGTCTGAACCGTCTGCTTGAAAAAGTGATAACTAGAGAACCAGTCTAGACAGGGTGTTGAATTTTTTGCTACCAGCACATTAATCGAGACAGCAAGCGCGTATTTTTGGTACTTACATGACGGGATTGTCAGTCTCATATTTTTGGTTCAGTGTGTCATTTTAATCCTCCATTTTTACTTGTTTACTAAGACTTGTGTACCTAAACCATTTTTTTGATACCGATGGTGTCCGATACCGATGCCATGGAGTTTGCCAGGTGCACCGAAGTAATGTGTTTGCGCATGTTGGACGTGTTAAAGTTTAACGCCAACTTCCCACGTTTTGACCCTTGCATTTTGCCTTTTTACCCCCAATCTTCCTTTACCTCAAACAAAATGCCAAACGATATAAAAATGTCGCATCGCTTACTTTGAAAATTTGATTCCATGTTTACGTCTAGTACGCTTAGATTTCAAAGGAAAGGATATTTACCGTTCCAATATCCTTGTAAATTTTAGACAGTCTGGTTCTGGAGTTGGAGGGGCTCAGAACTACTGTCTTCGTCAGGCTAACACGTCACCGCTCACTTAGTCGTGATCGTGAACAGACGAATGATCACGACGTAGTGAGTTGTGATGAGGTAGCCTGACGCAGACAGTCGTTCTGAGCCCCACTAACTCCAAAAAAACCAGACTGTCGAAAATATGCAAGGATATTGGAATGGTAAATATCCTTTCCTTTGAAATCTAAGCGTACAAGACGTAAACAGATTCCAATAGAGGATCTTTTGAGCCATTTAACTTTGAATTCAGCCACATTTCAAAAAGTCGTAGACTTCTAGGCCTATGACGCGCCAATTACCGCAGCAAACGAGAATCTGATGCTGAATGAGATCTCTGTCAACTTTCCAATATGGTTGTTGCAGTGAAGAAGAGCAACACCGAAGTTCGAATCTACTCATCTATCGATTTAGCAGTACTGTAACTATTAAAAAATTAACAATGACAGTTAAATTTGGATACGCTACCACAAAATCAATGCAGGGAAACTTAATGGCAAAACGTGGGAAACTTGATTGAAATTTTGAGGCCACCTGCTCATGAATGTACTGCGAATTCAAGTTAGCTGTTTTGTGTAAGGTATCGACCTATGGTATCGGCGGAATATGTGAACCCTCCGATCTGTACTGTTGTCATAGTATCGGTCCCGATACCTGTATTGCTATCGGACAGCCTCATTATATACTGTCTACATAAAAATTTCAGTTAACCAAGCTTCAGGACAGTATGTTCAAAATAAAAAAACGACCATAAACTCGTTACCTATTAAATGGCTGGCTCAGTAGTCGAACCCTTTTGATGATATGTTGTTACCGCTTCCAACTTGAACCTCTCTGTGCAGTTCACTCAAACGCCTTCGTGGATTAACTCGTTTCTGCTACAAAATTCAACAGTACATTAAAAATTGTGAAAATTAGTTTTGAGAATGCAAGATGCTGGTCCTGGTTGCTTGAAATTGCTGAATCAGTTAATTGTATGGTCATTGTTCATTTGGATTGGAAATGCTGTTGACACCAAACACCTTCCCCAGCTATAATTTAATAAGCACAAGGTAAACAAAAATTGCGTTACTGGTTAGTGGTAGTAATTGGTATTGCGTACAGCAACTGATTAGAATTTTGAATCTTGGGTCAATGAAAAAAGTACAGTGGTATATACTCACCTAATAGCATTGTACAAAAATTATTTGGACCAAATTCACAAAATTTCATGTGGGAAGTCATTCCACAATACAGAACTGTTTGACAACTGAAAGTAAATATTCTCTTAACAATGGAGACCTAACATTGAAAATCCTAATCGCTATCGCTGCAGTTTTTAAAGGTGTACGCTGTATAGTTTCATTTATTTTTTTTACTGAAACGTAATTTGCACGCCAGACCTTCTTACATGTGATAGATAAACTAATGCATTACCTATTATGGTTTGAAAATCTAGACTAACTTTCTGAAATTATGGTGATGTAACTTAACTTTCAAATGTACTAAAACAAAACTACCATTGTTAAACACATCATACTTAAACCTTTAAAGGCTCAACGTACGGTTAACCATTCAAACGACAACATCCCAATTCCCAACGTAAACCTATCAGCGTCGAAATGAACCCCCCTTGATGCTACGGCTGTAGTATATTTACTAGAGGTTGAAACAGGTTTGTCGCTCCACACTAGTCATTCGTAGACTTATTTCTTGATCATAGCGTAATACTGACTGTTTATTACACAGTGCCTCTTCACAAAATTTAATAACGGAATTGCTTAGAAGTAAAATACCTATATTGTGGTGTACCTACAACGGTTACATTCCCACGGTTGAACTGCATCGCACGTTTCGTAGCCATTAGCGGCAAGTGACAAATGAACTTTTCTTTAACTCCTTAAAACATTAAGCGTCTTTGTTTCGCGAATCATTCTTGATTTTTAAGAGACTTGGGTTCATTTGTGATGGATTTAACAATGCAAAAAAACATCTACATATTTATACGACCGGCGCTCACTTCATGCTAATTATTTTTGCTTCGAGTAATATTTTTAGCTGACGAATTTCTTAGCTCCACTTTAGTTGTGAAGGTGATATGTGCGCAAGCAAAGGGGCACATCGTGGACAGTAATTCTATGTCAGTATTTTGATGAGCTCTTGTCGTAATTTTTCATTTATAGTGTAATCTGGAAAATTATTTAAACAAAAATGCAATCCAAACAAATGAACTCAAAATGTGTTCACTTTCCCTCCCCAGTTTTATTTTCGTTTCTTTTACCTATCCAGAAGGAATTTTAGTTGTAACGTAATTAGCAGACCAAGTCAAGAACTGCTTCCCGATAGGTTTGCTACTGTTACTTCTAACTACTTCTGGATATAGTTGTTATTCAAAGTTACATCAGGGCTCGAACTTCTCTCCTATATTTGTGCAACTTTTGTGGCCTTCTGACTGTCGTTTGCAGAATCGAACACCGAATATTGTGATGGTCATGCTACCAGATATAACTTTTTTTAAAGTATGATGAAATAGCAAGAAAGATAATAAGCAAAGTTTACGTTATGCAAAAAAGTATATTTCTGCTTGCGCCGTTTGTTGTTTAGTTTTTTTGTTGTTGCCTGTTAAATGATGGCATGATCACAATTATAGCTTGATCAGTAAGGCCGCACTGGTAAAATAATGATTTCAGTTATGCTGTCATTCTGCTTGCTCGTCATTGGCACTTACTGATTCTAGCCCATTTTGTAGTAGGCTGTTTCCTCAATGGTTCGCTGCAGTACCTTGTATGACTGAGCATCTTCAGTCGTTCAAAGCGTTGCAGCCACCATTGTACAAATTAGTTATGCCTTAATGGTTTATTCCGACGTGAATTTTGCACTTAGGGAATGGTGCCTTCTCACCTATAATCATTAAGAATTTTTGCTGCCGCAAAGTGCACGATTGTTTATCAACATTTACGCCCGTTAGGATGTTTATTTTGACAATGGAACCTCAATCAGCTTGCTATTCTGAAAGATCGGTGAAGTGTTGCAATGCTCAACTAACAAAATGAATGCATGTTGGTACGGAAGTAATGTGAAACCAGGTATGAGGGGGCCGCACTACAATTAATAATCTCGGCAAGTTTGGTACAGTAAAACCTCTTTAATACGAACTTTAAGGGGACTGCTAAAAATATTCTTATTAACCGTAGTTCTTATTAAACGGACGAGAGAAATTGGACTGCAACTTTAAAAAAATGTAGCCTACCGGTATACGGTATTTTCTTTTCACTAGTCCTTGACCTTCGCGCTTGCGCAAACGGTCGAAGCTCTTATCACTTTACAAGATGGAGTCAACTAGCGATTGACGTTTTGCGTGAAACGAAACGAAATTTAAGGGGGTGGGAAAAGAAACCGTTACGAACAACAAATTCGTAAAAATAAGCTAGAATTGTAAATATTTGTTCGTCTTATCCGTACTTTCATATTAACAGAGTTCGTTATAGCCGTATATATTTAGTGCTGACTGAGTAGCTGACCAACCAAAATCTTGAAAAAAGTTCTTATTAAGCGGGAATTCTTGTTATCCGAGTTCTTATTAACGAGGTTATACTGTAGTGCCGACATTTGAAAATTCCCGACTAGAGCCTAGCACTAGTATCGATGATATGATACCCCAGCAAAAAGCTAACGTGGTGACAATCTGCCAATTTCTTGTGGCATTTTTTGTATGTGTCTGGCTGAAACTTGGCCATTTAAATACGGGATAACTAATGCTTCGCACGTAGGTAGTTGCATGTAACAATGCATGTTATTTTTATGCTGGTTCCTGATCAGTCGAATGCTATTTCGAGCCCTGATGTACATCACTCAGTCAATTGAACTACTTGGTATTTATTTTATCAATACTCTATATTGGCGCCGTTACTGTAGACGACAATTGCTGCCCAAAGTTCAGTTGAGTCTTTGAATAACAAGTTATTTTCGATCTGTTTCCAAGTGTTAACCTGAAAACCACTGCAATACAGTTTTTTCCCCCGAACAGTATACGTATGCTGAAACGGTCAGCTGCTTTTACGATGGTTATGGTCTGTGACACACCCAGACGCTGCGATTTACTTACAATGCGTTCTCGAATTCGTCGTTGAAGTACCTCGACAGTAAGTGCTTTGTCGTGAATTGGTCTGGCATGTTGTAGGAAAAGAATTTTTTAAATATACGTATTTCTTGCCATGACCTAGATCTAAGTGGCATCTTTTTTAATTTCCGTCGATCAAAAGTACTACTACTCTTTAACATTACCAAATATCGACATTAATTTGACAACGACAGTGGGCTGTGGTATAAAGAGCTTCTGCCCAGACTATACTTGAAAAAAAAAAAACAATTTTGCAACTAAGGTTTGATTAGTTTTTCCAAACTCTGCAAACTGTGACTTGGGTTCAATTTACACGAGTTTATCTTTATATTTTAACTCCAAGATAAAGTATGGTACTAGTTCTACACTCTCAGGCTCTCGGAACTCGGCCCTGTGTTTGCTGCTTGCCGACATCATCATTCTATTACAGCAAGTTGGCACTATGCTGATGATGTGCATCCTTTGATCTAGCTGTCGGAAATGAAAAAAAAAGAAATTATTAAAGCTTCATGGTAATATTCAGATTTGTCTTCTATGATGCATGGACTGTTCTGTAGTTCGTAAACTCGTGTAAATAGAACTATTGAATATGCTTTTGTATGGAAGTTCAGCCTTACCTGGGGTAAGCCTTAGTTGATAAATGCAGTGTGTCCAGTGTTTCTTCCCAATCACTTCAGTTGCTACTCATGTGGATAAATATAAATTCAGCCGTAACACATTTATTGACCTACCTAATTTATAGAATTTTTATTATCAACAAGCACAAAACTTAATAGCATTCTGTAAGTGCCTAAAACGTAAGCTTTATTCAACAACATGAGAAATTTCTTCGCTAGTAAGACTACTACATGTAAGTGAGGTGTGGTAAGCAGAATCTTCCACAACGTGGCATGAGAATTAAAAGGATTGTGCATTGGAAAATTAAGTGAACCACATAAATGAAGTCGGTGAGATTGCCTTTTCTAGGAATACTACTGAAAAGTAGTCCAACCAAATGGTTCGAGGATTTCTTGGATAGTTGGTGAGAGATAGGCTTACCAAGCAATCAATACTAAACTTTCGAATGATGATAGGACATAAGAATGGGATCGCGCAAATCAGTGGCATGTACACCATAGAGTCAGACTGGCAGGTGCGTTGGGGCCCCCTGCTCACCCATCAAACGCAAGCAAACGAAAAGCAGTTTTAAACCATTGCTGAATATAATTGGGTTCACAAGCATTTTGCATGATTTTAATGTGTGTTTTTAAAACATTTCGTAAGTTCTGGGGGGGTATCTCTCCCCCCACCCCCTCTGAGCCATGCTGTCATCGATGTCCTCCCATGCAGGGGCCCACCCTAGTCCGTACATGCCACTGCCGCAAATGGCTTCATTTTGCTTTAATTTTTCAATACATGGTACTCATAAGTATTGAGTTGGATTAAGGTCGTCATTATTGTTATTGACGACATACGCAAAATAAAAACACTTTCTTTGGCAGGCATATTCATTGTTAGTTTTAGCATCGCCAAGTCTATTGCGCAATTACAGCAATACGGTTTCCCAAATAAGTGTTTAACCGGTGTACATAACCGGTTAAAATAAGTATTCATACCGGTGCTTATCAACCTTTAAAGTCCTTGAAAAGGTGCAGGGATCGCACAAGTCTCAGGGATCGCACAAGCCTGAAAAATGGTGAAGTGTGTTCCAGTCCTGGAAAGAAGCTCGACTTTTTATATATGAAATCTACTGCCGGGATTTGCAGTCTGTAAATTTTTACTACAGAGGCATGTTAACCGAAATTTCGGCTTTAATCATGCATACCTGAGACAGTAAATTAAAGTTTCGGTCGGTTTCCTATAAAATGTCAAAATCTGTTAACCGCAACAATCGTCTAATCTTTCCAATTATAGGTTCATTATCATTCTGAAATGCAGAAAAAAAAAAATCGTAGCAACAAGAAATCACAGGCTTAACTTCACATCAGGCACAACTTGAAACAAATAGACCTTATGAAAGTCTTGGCGTTACATTTCACTTGTCAGTTAGACTACAATGAAGCGTTTCACCTATTGGTTATTTATTTCTAGACCAAAGATGTCCTCATTTATTTTGATAGCTGTTGATTCATTTGGAATATAATATGTTGATTTATTTTATCTGCTCCAAGATTCCTTTTTTTTTATTTACTGAACTAAACCCTGCTGGTACATGTCAGCCAGTCAAACCCGGACATAGAAACAGGAGAAAGTAAACTGGAATTACTGACAGGAAGTAAGCCAGGAGTGAACCGCCAGACATTACCAACCACATTTCAATCCGTTATTCAATATTTTTTTTTTACAATTTCGCTTTTAGTTAGTTTATTTATACATACCTGAATACATTTTGGGGGAATAGGAAATTTAGCCAGACATTTTTTTTTTATTTAATTATTTTTATCAGATATTTATGCATACATAAATACATTTTGGGGAAAGAGGAAATTTAGCAAGACATTGTTTTATTTAATAATTTTATCTTTTTTTTTCTTAAATATTATATAAAATTAAAAAAAATCTTTAAATGACACTGAACAACTTTACTTATACTTAAAAGAAAACAAAACCTTTATTTAACTGAAATGGATTTAAGTCTTAAATTTGGGTACGCATAGCTGAGGTGGCCGTACGACGTGCACATTCTGACTAACCTTGTGGTATTAGTTTGCAATTCAAAATTGTTTTAGTATTTAAAAAAGGAGAAGGAATGTGTTAATGCGGAAAAAAAAAACGTGATGGTCCTTTGTGAAATTTCTTAAAGTAGTACGAACTCTGAGTGTGTAATCCCTATCATAAAACCGGAAATTAAACTTTCAGTACTTTCAGAACTTGGTACTGTACAATTCTCATGTCACAACACATTCGGTGCATTCAAGTAAGTTAAAGGCACAAAAATAATCCATTCAAATATGTAACAATTTCCGTTTTTCTACCTTTTGGGTGAACTCATAAACTTCATTTTAAAACTGTTTTTTATTAGTCCGTTTCTACAGTAATTTACACATCCTGGCATGCAAGGTGGAATCTGTTATATTCTGTCAGATAATAAAGTCTAGACTGATAGTTTTTTTTTTAGCCTATAATAAAGAAAGAGCAGTGATACAATGACTTGTCTGTGTGAATAAAAAAAAAATGCTTACCTTGTCCTTCTCAGCTAAACGGCTTTTGCGTGCGTTGCTTTTATAAAATGGGTTGGTATTTCGAACGAAGTTTCTTTGTCCCTTTATGTTTCCTGTTGTATATCTGCTGGACACACTGGCGCCTACATTTATTGTAAATGTGAATGTGCTGGGGGAATACCACTAAGTTGAATATGTGCGTAAGCTACACGCTGTTACGAGTTCATACGGAATTTTGGTGAATTAAATCATTGCGATATTTTGAGCAACTATAGTTAGTAGTCAAGTGTAGTAGCATAATCCCATTAGCCATGGTGCTATGGACTTAGTTTATCTTGTTTTAACTTTCTTTGCTAATTGAAACTATCAAAACAGATTGTGTGTCACTTAGTGAAGCTGTATCTAAATTTACACGTCACATAAGTTCGTTTCCTGGAATCTGCAGTAGTCTGTTTTAGTCATCGTAGGCGAATTAGAAATTTATGAAATAAGTGTGATCATCTGTATAACTGTTATAGCATGTTTTATTCAGATGATACAACATGCCTGTAAATTTTTTAACCAGTTTGGTCAGCATTTTAATTAATATTCTGTGCTGTTGTAAGCTTTCAACACTACTGCACTTGCTGAGTTGAGATCAAAAATAAGTAATAATTGACGTCTTTATACTTCATTCACACTGTTTACCCTGCACATGTTATGTTGTGTCCTCAAATAGATATACCTGCGTACAACAACGATGAAATTTGAAGAAACTTCGATGCCAGACCGTCGAGGCTTATCGCTGATCAGATCTTTAAAGACTACGTCTGTGGTTGGTTTGGCCTCTTGTTGCTAAGACGCTCGTACTTATCGCCCTGGTTCGTCGTACTATAATATGGATCAGTTACACCTGGAATCAACAGCAAACAGATAATTTCTTCTGCGTTCATAAGTACTTCTAAGCCACTCGTTCCATGCTACCTACACTTTATTTCCCTTAAACGGTTACTATTAGAATATTTGGTTGTACACAATAGCGATCAATTTTTATTAAATGTACGTTCTGCAGCCTTAGCAGTGTGAACAGTACGTTGTCCTCTTCTGCGCAAGAAGCAAATGTGGTAGTCTGCAATGCCATGCTTAAATTCTCATGCGTATTATGCTACTTTTAACGTCGTAATTCCGCATTTGCCAGTGAACAAAACTTCTGTAATAGTATCGATTGCCCCCTCAACTAAAAGTATAGCGTAAAAAAGACACGTCTTTGCCTTCTTAGTACCAATGCATCTGCCCTGCTTTCATTCGTACTGCCGCATTACTTGTTGCTTTAAAAACATCACGCTCTTAAGTTCACGACATTTGCAGAGGACTTTTCCATAATTCTCCATATGAACCTTTTTAACGACGACTTCCATGATTCGACTTGATCACTACTGCTAAAACAACTGCAAGATTTTGTTAATGTAATTGGCTTCATAAAATTGTAGAGAACGGCTCCAAAATTAGCATCTCGTTTTGTAGATTTATAGAGAAAAAGACAAATTTTTCTGTTTTCAACGTGTACCGATTGCTTTTAATTAAGGTGTAGATGTAGAATCAATACGCTCTTATCATTGTGTTTAAATTTATTTCAGTAGACAAATAAAAACGGTTTTAAAGCTAAATTTGTATGTAGATTGGCCAGTCTTATTCTGGCATGTGGCTTGATTATTTACTATTGTGGGCAAAAGCTAACCAAAATTTAATTCATTCTGGAAAGTGGGGTAAAATAAATGCATGTTGTGTATGCTCAGTAATTTTACTGTCTAGAAAATGAACAATTGCTAATACTAACAAAATAAATTGATTACTGAATCAAAAAAAAAGAGGAAGCATTAGTAAAATTAGATTAGACTTTAGATTTAGATTTTAAAAACTGTTCAAAGGAAAGTCTTTTCAATGGTTCTCTGTTACGGTTTTAATAGACCGTTCACTAAAAGTGACTTGCATTTTTGGCAGTCGATGCCTTCACTAACAACCGGCATTTTAAATTTTTCACTTCTGATTGCGCGAGTCAGCAAGGAAAATTGCTTACATGATATGGATTTTTTCTTCTTTATTAATGCGTGGAAGTTTTTTTTTGCACACTTTTAACTTAAAGTAACAAAGCAATCAGACACGTTGACTTAACGCTTTACTTCAACAACCGATCATTAACTTGTGTTTTTTAACCGTAGGTGTTTTCATAACCGAGTCACTGAAGCAAGCGGTGGGCAATGAAGCCATCAAGCTGCTTGTACATGTGGATGAAGATGACTACGAGCATGGGCGTCTTACTCTCTTTCAGAATTTGCACATGTAAAAGACCTGCATTGGACGTGTGGTAGTGCAGATGCGTGTGGTGCATATAACGTTATTTCTTTCCTTGTCATTTTTCCTTTCTTTTAATAAGGGGGGGAAGTTAGTTTGCTCTCCAAGCTAGGATCATTGACACATTGCAGAACTTCAAGAATCCGAAGCTGTGAATTAGTGGCCGTTACCATTGTGTGTGGTAATGTCAGATTTGGCTACAAAATTTTTTTTTTCGTGACTTCTTACTCAATAACGTAAACAGAAATTGTTACGTTTGAAGCCTACTGGTGGTTATTTTTCATGTAAAGCCGTAATCTGAAGTGAACCACATATCCTTCTTGGCAAAGTACTGTCCGAAGCCTTGAATGAAACCCTAAAAGGCTGCCATGCTGATTACCTCGCCTATAATGCTGGATGGTCCAAGTCAACATTAAACGAATTGTTCTATTCAAACATTACTGAATCCGATTCAAATATTTGTGTATAAAGTATGTTTACTGCGTGCACTTGTGTTTATGAAACCAAGTAAGTTGTCATGAATATGATGCTATCTTGTCTCACCTTTAACCATCGCCGTTATTGGCAATGCTTCATAACGCTTAGCCAGCTTGGAGAGTGTATATTCAGTATTTTCACTGAAAGATGTAAGAAGAACAATTTAACTTTCAGAAAGTCAGTTTATATGTGAGTATAAACAAAAATGTTCATAATAAATGTTTCTCGTGTAATGTGAATCATTTTTTTTGTCGAACTTCATGAAAACTTCTGTTATTGTATATAAAGGTATTCGTGTATCCTAACACAACAAGCAATAAATTAAGGTTTAGGGTATACTTAGCATTATCACCATTTTGTTGTCATCACCTTCTTTTGTAATATACTGTGAAAAGATAATATTCCGAGTTGTAAAAGAAACCAATGCATTGCCTAAAAACTAAAGCTGCATCTATACCAAAGATCGGTATCAGTAATTTTTTTCTTTCACAACTGCTGTGGCGAACTCGTATGTCGCTGGCTTTTAATGGTCGAAAGCCCCCGATTAGTAGCTCAAAACTGTTTAAAAGTTATAAAAAGAAAACGTAGTGATAAGATGATATTGACGTTGTCTAAATCTTTCAAAATCCATAACTGATAAAAAGGCATCCATGTTAAAAAAGTATAGCATTTCTAAGGAATATGAACAAACCAAAACATTGACCTAT
The DNA here is from genome assembly GCA_023313725.1 of Lithobius niger. Taxonomy (NCBI): domain Eukaryota; kingdom Metazoa; phylum Arthropoda; class Chilopoda; order Lithobiomorpha; family Lithobiidae; genus Lithobius; species Lithobius niger. The sequence goes on along the minus strand of JAHWFP010223978.1, from coordinate 1,189 downwards.
TTAATTCTCTAAGAGTATTTCAGAGGGTAATTGAAAAACTTTACCATTGCTACTTCGGTAACTGGTCAAGTTTTTCCTTTAGCGTCTAAAGTATTAGTCGGCGAGATTAACGTGGCAAATGTTTTGGTCAGTCGATATCACTTCTTTGAAACACCAAACCAAGATACTGATATTATCTGAATGTGATTGCTGCATGGGACTCATCCGTAAAAATGTATACGCTTTTGCAGTAAAACTATTTGTAATTTTAGTAATGATGAAGTAAACGCTCGCACAGTTTGGAGCATTCCCAAGAATAAATCCAGAATAAACCAATTTTGTTGGCTAGTTATACGGATAGATTTGACTGGCGCCAACAAAACGTAAGGAGTACTCGTAATGGGCATCGACCTAACAGGAAATAAAGTGTTCCAAATTTATACTGCAGTTGAAAATTCTCTCGCTGTCGATCAGCCGGCGTCTGTACGGCTTTTACCAAAACCACTACAAGAAACAAGGCTTAAATGTATTTTTAACGGTCCAAATTTTTTTGGCTTATATTTTTGGCACTCAAAATATTTTGCCTGAAGCATAAGAATGATTCACATTTATTTACTGCGATTCAGGTATTTACAATTCCAGTTACAATGTAGTAACTATATCTACTTGTGTGTAGTTGTTCAGATTTCACAGATTTTGACTTAATAATCTACAGTTAATAATCTTTAGTTTGTCTATAGTGTTACTTTAGAATCTCCAATTTGCAAGATAATTTTTTTTTTATACAACTTTTGTCTTTTAAAAGGTGTTTGTATTTATAAAAAGTAAGGCAGTTTGTAATTTACAACCAAATTTAGGTGAAATGTTTGTTGAATCTTTCGGTTATTCTGAATCTACTGGTGGCATTGGAACACTTGTCTCGTCTTGTATACGTGTTTACTGTCTTTACATTATTGCTTTAACTGGGATACCATGTATCCCTTTGCTACGTATTTAAACATCTATTGTTGTTCGTTTTGTATGTTGACCAATGTATAATAAAGTAGTTTGGGTACTAAGCTTGTAATCTGATCATTTTTATTCTGCTGTCGGCATTTAATAAAGTGACACGAGGAAGCAAAATTGATTGTAATATGAAGCCTTTCATGTGTGAAGTGGGAATGTGGGATCACCGATATATATGTTCATTACCATATCACCCTGAATATAA
>JAHWFP010223977.1:0-15877 GCA_023313725.1 Lithobius niger | reverse complement strand
TTCAAGTTTTTTCCTTACTTCTTCACGTCTTTTCCTTACTTCTTTTCAAGTCTTTTCCTTACTTCTTTTTAAGTTTTTTCCCTTACTTCTTCAAGTCTTTTCCTTACTTTTTCAAATCTTTTCTTTACTTCTTCACGTCTTTTCCTTACTTCAAGTCTTGTCCTTACTTTTTTTCAAGTCTTTTCTTTACTTCTTCAAGTCTTTTCCTTACTTCTTTTCAAGTTTTTCCTTTCTTCTTAAAGTTTTTTCCCTACTTCAAGTCTTTTCCCTACTTCAAGTCTTTTCCTTACTTCTTCAAGTAAGAGGATATCATAGATTTTGCGTGCGGCGTCACACTTTTCCAACTCGTGTTGTGTGCCGCATAAACGCCCTTGTCACTCCGCTGCGGATAGCAGACAAGTCCGGAATAGGACAGGCGCGACGATGCGTTGTCAAAACGACTGTGTTTCGTGTTGGTGCGTAAATCTAATCCATTATGGGAGGGATACAGTGCATCCGAAATGGAGAGAGAGAGCACAATAATAGAGAATGGTGCGCCACCACATCGCGAGGAAGAAAAGGCAGCAGCGATTCACTGGCATCATGCATATTTAAAGCTTCTATTATTCGTGACGAAGCGAGTCGACGCTTAAGCTTAAATCTCAAGCGGGCGCATCTACTATGCAAACGCACTCATCATTCCCGTGAACAACGAGGTGGACGACGGATCGACGCACTCGTTCGTTTGTTGTCCGCCGTCTCAAAACCCCCCCCCCCCAAACCAAACGCCCTCCACCAACCCGTCCGTGTCATTCCGGCCAGCTGTGCTGCACTCGAATGGCTAATCGGTCATTGAGAGGAGAGAGTGAATTAAAAGGAGTCTCTATTTATGGCCTGTCTCCATTGAAGGGTTGGTCGCGAGATCGGCCATTTTGGTAGTGGTGTGGTGGTATGCCTTCCGTCCTCTAATGATGAAACCGTCAGGGCCGGTACAAAAGCTACGGTGGTGCGGTGTTGCGGCTCCAGAATTTGAAGTGGTGCGACTGTTTCGGAGGGGTCTGAGTACGCGCTGCCAGAAGATCAGGGCACCTGAGCAATTTCTAGTACTGCTGTAGTGAGTTATTTGGGATCTGGAGAGACGATTTGCATACTCACATAGGCTAACCAGATCACACAATGCCAAATAGTGTGTAATATGCCTAGTCAATTGCAATTACTGGTGAATTTTCAGTGGTCTTCTTCCACCTTCTTCAGGCCAAACCCAGAGTTCTGCACGCAACAACTTCAACAAAGGTTTTTCCGTAGCGGTTGTTGAAGCTGTTGCTTGCTGAACTCTGGGCTTGGCTTGAAGACGGTGGCAGTAAAAGGCCAAAATTCGCCTGTGATGGAGTATTACATAGTATTTGATATTGCGTTACCCGGCTGTGAGAGTATTATCCGGAAACCAAAGTACGACAGTAATCTCAATCTATAATAACATTTTCACAGGACTGTGAACGTACTTAAGGTTACACTGTCTTATCTTCATTTGTACCTTTTTTCTAGAGGAATTTTATTTCTATAAGTTTTCACATTTATAATTTTCAAATTTACCATTGCGAATTAGCCGTTAGGTTAGCCGAATTGCCACGGCTTAGTTTATTGTATGACCACTCTTCACATACTTAAGTTGCTTCAATCCTATTTTCGCACACACTGCATGGCTAACAATCGCTAAATTCGTTCGCTTCGCTCACTCAATCAGCGCATCCCCTTCACTTGTTTTGTTTATCCCTGCACCTTCCCCTTAACTTTTTAAGATTTCGTTGACATTTAGTCATGCAGAAACCCCCGAAGGTCGCTGTTACTACGTTAAGCATTTTATTTTTGAGTTGTTCACAAAAACCCCGTTAGCTCGTGAATGCTCGTATTGTTGCGTAACCATAACGTGCATCATTTTATTCTTACGCAATCCACGGCAACGTTAATGTGTCCTTATTTTGTCCTTCGTTACAGATCAGTTTTTAGTTCGTCCTGGCTTTTACAATAAATCTAAAGACCAGTGTTGATTGTTCAAGACATTGTTGCTTGAAATCTTTGGTTGCAACTTGGAAAACAAACGAAATTTAAATTCGCTGGTGGCGAATTTCAAAACCCTCCCACGCATTTGTCGTGACCCCTACAACCCCCCAAACCAACAAAATGACCATGCTCAGATCACCATGCATCCGTGTGCCAAAATTCAGCTACGTATGCCTTCTCGATTTTGCGCTAGCCATGAGCAAAATGTCTATGGGATTTAACATGGGAAAAATCTTATTAGCTAGCTAGACAGTAACATAAAAACACTCATCCTTTAAATCTTAATTTTTCTTAATCTTTGACCCTTCCCCTTACATTTTTCACAATTTGAAACATTCCTGTCGCATTGGGATTTAACCTCAACATGCCAAAATATGCTTTCAGTTGCTTACAGACGCATGTCTGCTAGTGAGCCGCCTTTTTATCATTAACAATCAATTTTTTTTTAACAATAGGATATCTACAATGGGATGATCTACTGTTATTTGGCGGCGACACACTAGAGTGTGTCTAGATATTTGTTTTAGCAGATATGCTTAACTACTACGCCAACACGTATGCAAAAAATCGTAACATTCTGACCATATAGTTTTCGAGAAAAACGAACATAAACTTCAAATACTATGATTTGTCGGGAAACTGAGTCGGGAAAAAGCGTAGAAAATTGTAGCCACTGAACTTAAAAAAAAAACCGCTTAATAAATACATTTACGTTTTTTTTGTTTCAGTCCTGTAGTATGTACCGTAAGACGTTTGCTTAATGTTTATGCTGTGTATGATTGGTTTCCTTTTTTTTTTAAATCTTATACTTGTGGTGTTTGATGCACCGTTTGTAACATTAGGACGGTCTGCTCTCTCATGTGTTTGTTGCGGAAGGCGTGTATCGCATCTATGTTTTTTTGAGTACACTGGTTAACAAACCCTGATTTTCGTTCGCTTCGCTCACTCAATCAGCACCTCCCTGACCCGTACTCCATGCACTTTGATATGAATATTTCCGCCGGAAATAACTAAATACGCCTTCGTACAGCAAAGTCGAAACCTATAGACCGACGGCCTTGTCATTTTTATTCAACATTTAACCGAGTTTCACCAATCCTTTTATTTTAATTGTCCACAACGACAGAACCTTTAGCAAGCAGTTGATGCCTCATTCAGCGTGATGTGACTTGGGTCGACGTCACGCTGCGTGGCCCTGACCTTCCCATTCCCCAGACTCCATGGGTTCGTGTATGCTTTTTTTTTTTTACTTGATTCTGGGCAGAAAGTAAAGTGCTGTAAATATTTAACCGAGTTTCACCAATTCTTTTATTTTAATTGTCCACAACGACAGAACCTTTAGCAAGCAGTTGATGCCTCATTCAGCTTGATGTGACTTGGGTCGACGTCACGCTGCGTGGCCCTGACCTTCCCCTTCCCCAGACTCCATAGGGTTCGTGTATGTTTTTTTATTTTACTTGATTCTGGGCAGAAAGTAAAGCGCTTTAAATATTTAACCGAGTTTCACCATTCTTTTATTTTAATTGTCCACAACGACAGCACCTTTATCAAGCGGTTAATGCCTCATTCAGCGTGATGTGGCTTGGGCCGACGTCACGCTGCATGGCCCTGACCGTTCCCCTTCCCCAGACTCTATGGGTTCGTGTATGCTTTTTTTTTTCCTTGATTCTGGTCAGAAAGTAAAGCGCTTTACATATTTAACCGAGTTTCACAAATCATTTAATTTTAATCGTGTACAAGGACAGAACCTTTAGCCAGCGGTTTAATATTAAGTTGCATATACCTAAAGCATTGTTTTATACATTAAAAGTTAAGTTCAAAGGGTCCAAAGGGTTTTAGCGAGCGTTAACCACTCCTGGTCATCTGCACGACGAAGCCCTAAGGCTGAAAGTTACGTTTTCAGTTTAATGGCAACAATCATTCCAATTACACTCATCGAATACTGTCATTATTAGAAGAGATTGTTGTATTTCGCATTGTTTTTTCGAAAAAAAAAGAAAAAACAACCTACCTTTAATTTTCACGGAAGGCACTCAAATTGATCCGAAATTGCGGAAACTCGTTAAATCATCATTAACATAACCTAACCAATTAACTGCTGCAGTATGAAATGCCAAACCCCAACCAGTTAACTACCTCAGTATGAAATGCAAAACCCCAAACTTACCTAAACTGACTGACAATAACAACAAAACCACACAAAACCACACGAAACTGACAATAACAACCCGCCTATCGGAACCACCCAATAGAGCTTTGTCTTTCGTCTATGCGGAAAATAATAATGTTGCGATATTTTGCATAAGCAGTTTAATTATGTATTTCTTTATGAAATTCTTGTTAATGTAGGTTTTGTTTTTCTTATGTAGTTAGCACAAAGCATTTTGTATCGCATGCTTCGTGCTATCATTCGTTAAATTTAAATAAATAAATACATAACTAAATAAAAACTTACACAATGCAAAAAAAATTGAAAATGTTTGCACACCAGCCTCCCCCCCCCCCCCCTTTCCCCACAGCTGACCTACCTTAAGAACAATAGTTACACCGCAAAAGGGAAAAAAAAAATTCGCGCTTACTCAGGCGAAACTAATCAAAAGCACGGTTCAACTTCTTTCCTCTTCCAGGACGTTTACTCGATTCCCTCTACTCTCGCTCCCCACGAGATCTTCACGAGCTCTCAGTAAACCCAAGACCAAAATTGCTGACGTAGATCGCCCTTTTCTTTCCCCAAATCTTGCGGGGGGTTAACGAGATTAAGGGGCGACGGAGTGGGCGAAAACGACGGAAAGCCAAGCTGGTGGTATCTGGCCTGGATTAAGGGTAATTAGTTCCCAACAGCGCCACTAGACGCCAGCACTCTTGTCACGTGACCCGACGGTCGAGTTAATTACGTACGCGTACGCGACAACCCACTGCGTTGGTGCTTAGGATCTCTGGCGGGGGAAATGGGTCCTGCTGTTTTATTCCATGCGGGAAAGTAGTTTGTTGTTCAACCTCACGTAACCCTCTCCACACCCCCACCTCCCAAACCGAATTATCACCCACATTGAATTTCTTGCGCCGTTGTGATACTTTAATCTCTAGATTAAGGTCAAAACCAAGCCTTGTAAGAACCTGATTACCTGGGAGGGGGAGGGGGCGATGTTGATTTTTTCATTGTTGTAACGGTTATTACGCCGGTATCGAGCTCATGGAGGAATATGCTCCCTCTCTTCCCCCCTACCACCCGCCTAACGACATTTTTTTCTAGACTCCCATTACATTTTTTCAAGTTTGGTCACCACACTTGGCTAGAGACATTAATCACTTCGAGTCTGTTCACGGCGGTTCACCAAATTTTTTCCAGGTCTTAAAAACTTGGCCTAATCGGAAAGTTTTTATTTTTTAAAGTTTGAGTTACGTAGGCTATGTAAAGTTGCCAGCTCTTGCTTGCTGACTTGACCGTAATTACCTAATGACTGTAATTAGGGCTGATTGAGCTGTTCTACTCGAACGATGAAGGAAACATTGGCCAACGTTGGAATGCCGGGTTTTTCGCTACATTTCCACGTACGAGACACGTGCGTTCCTTTTAACTGAAAGTGTTTCCATATTTTGGGCGGGAACGAGCCCTTATAATGAAGATGGTTTGGCGCGAAGAGAGGTCTTTCCCAACAAGAACGCAACAAGGACAGAACTCTATGCACGAACTGTCTTGTTGGACAATTTCTCGATTCATGTGCGGATTGTTAAATGTTTATTTTTGTAAATTGCGTTATGTCTAAGGAGGAAGTAAAGAAGTTTGAATTTAACAAGTCTGCAGTGAACCCTTGAAATTACAGCTACACGCCGACCTTGCGGAACTTTTCTTAAGCTTGAAGGGGAACACTAGTAATTTGATAGTCATATTTTTTGAGGTCAGGGGAAACATGCATACTAGAGGTCACCCTTTTAAACTGACTGTTAATCGGGCTCGGAAGGACGGCCGGAAGTTCGTTTTCTCTCATCGAGGGGTGAATGTGTTGATGGGGGAACTGGCGTGGTTTTATCCACATTTTCATTTCAAATTTCAAAAAACGGACCTCTCTAGTTTCGTTAGATGGAGCTAATTACTACATACCCCATTTCTTATTTTCTTGTTTACGAGTTGTGTTGTCGTCGATATTTTGTAGACTTGGGCCTACAGCTGGCATTCGAACTTTTTAAACTGAATTTAGCTTCGGAGGTAGCGGCTATACCTTGTTGATCTTTCCCTTTTGCGATAAACATATTATTATTATATTTTACACTTATTTGCAGATATGATCATGATAAAGCCTCTATAAAACAATTATCGGATAATGATATTTACAGGATGATTTTAACCTACTACATTGTTGGTTTATAAAAAATGGGATGTGCCCAAGTCTGATAAAACGTTTTAAATGGAGATTACTGTTCCAAAATGACTGAAAATGAAAATTCTAACATTTATGTGCATGAAAAAGACTGCGAATACATGTTAAATAATAAAATTGAGTTCAGATTGTTGAAACACACGTAATATTCTAGAAAGTAAGAGAAATACAAAGTATTTAGGTATAACGATTGACTTAAATTGGAGTTTTAAAACACACGTAAAAATGCTCATAAATAAACTTAAATTTGTGTTGGCAATTATACGATGAATATTTGACAACAGACATCTAAGTTTATTATTTTTGGTCACCGCACTGTGTGATAAGCTAAGTAGTACGTATTTGACGATAAAAACAAAAACGAAATTAATTTATATCACATGGATAGAAACTTAATTAAGACACGGTGTTGAAATTAATGGATTTGCGTCGGAGTACACAACTACAGGTTACACACAGATTACAAATAAAACACTGCAGAATACAATTGTAAAAACCCAAACAACACAGCAGAGCTACATAAAAATATTAAATTTTGAAAACATTAAAAGTAAGTGACGAAATTATTATAATAAAAAATAATTGACGAATACCCATAAATACCGCATTTTAGAAAATTTGAAAGTTTAAAAAGACCAGCTAATATATATAACGTACCGTAATGCGTAAACAAATACTGCAAAAGGAATAAACAATATTATGTACCAAGATTTTAAACCAATTACCTGATAAATGTTAACCTATATTGACATCAAGAATTTGAAACTCTAAAAAAAATTCGGAAATTCTAATTGAAGTTAAACGAATAATGTATGTACTGTATTAACTATGCAGTTTAGTAAAAATTTGTTATAAATAACTATTATATAAAATTATTTGCTGACTGAACAACCACAACATAGGATATGGGTCTTTATAAAACTCCTTTTGAGGTGGGTGTTTCAAAAGTTGGCCACGAGTATAGTCTGTCGTACAGTGTGAATTAAAGCAGTCCCAACAATTTCTTGTTCATTCGTTTTCGTCAAGGTAACGGTAATCTGGTGACATTTCTCTGTCACCGTTGCAGCAGTTCCTTATCCGAAATCACGTTACTTTCTTCGGTTTCAGTCACCACTTTCTTTGTGTGGACAACAAGAGAGATGACATGTTGTCTTCCTTCTTCGCCATCCCCTTCCTCCGTCAAAAAAAATCTTCTAAAAATGATCCCAGGTTTCCACGTGTCATCAATTCAGTCGTCCACGAGCAGCTTTTTTTTCCCTTTTTTGTGTGTGTGTGTGTGTGGTTCCCTTTGCTCTACCATCTCCTCCACCCAATACCCACTTCCCCAAACTCCGTTCTGTTGGCCTGCTTCGTCCTGAAAGATGTCCTGGCTCAGTGATCAATGATCAAAGAGATAAACCTAAAGTAAGAACGAGCTTTTGCGTAAGGTCAGCGTAATGGTGATTTAAGTGTGGCTGAAACAAATTAATAGTCAAATAAAGTGTTTTTTTACAATCTTTTTTTTTTTTTACTTGTTTTCTTGTTTTTTTTACTCTTTTTACTCATTTTTTTACTTGTTTTCACTAGATTTATTTGTTTTATTGTTTTTACTTATTTTTCACGTGTTTTACTTTATTTTTATTGTTTTACTTGTTTTTTTTTACAATAATAGGCCTTTTACAACTTGTAAAAACAAAACAAAAAACACGATTAAAAATCCGTTGCACACAGCATTGATACTAAGAAAGAATTTGAGATTTATCTATTTTAGTTGTGGTCATGTTTATGTCAATGTTAATTGTAGACATGGTGGCTGAGCGGTGAGAGAGTTCAGCCTGGTTGCTGGAGGTTTGCGAATCTGGTCGAAAGGGTGCCCTGGCAAAGATCCCGGCCAGAGTAGCGTGAGAGGCAACCATACTTCTTCAGCGGCTATGGGAACTATTCTGGCCAATTCGGGACAATCTTTCGGCCCCTATGATGATTGGCGGTTTCCCGGATCGAATCTCCGGGATTTCCTCCCTTTACCAGGTATTTTTTCTTCTCTAAAAAGTCTGGTAATGTTCGAAATTGAGCCGGTTCGCCAAATAAGCATTAAATTGCTCCGGCAGAGTTGGGCTCAAAAGAAATTGTAACTACTCAGGGAATGAGCGAGAGGTTTCAAGTTCAAGAACTCAATTCCAATTCAGTTCTTACTGTATAGCTAGGGGTCTATACACAGAGTACCACATATTAGGCATCAGCCAGAAATTTATCCTTCTAACTGACCTTGTAGGCTACAGAGGTTCTGACCGTTCAGTCCGAACCCCAAACACCAACTGGCGAGTGGCCGGGATCGGGCTGTTATATAGCTGCCCGAGTCCTAGCCTCGAAACCAAAGGATGACAGCTAAGCCGGCGCGATCCGGTTCTAACTGGAGTCGAACAATAGAACACTCTCGCACCCGACTGTTGGGCGCTGTGCCAACTCCCGCGTGTATGCGGTGGTAAGCAGCATGCGCACAACAGCTCAGTTAATGGCAAGGTGCACTAAGGAGCGCTGATTGCGTGTTGCCGTCGATGTAAAATAGTACCATCTCTTGCCACTAGACGCCGTTGTTATCTTAACTGCAATTTAAACAACCTGTTGTATTTTCACATATTTTTGCCTTTTTTTGATCAAATGTTTTTCTCTTTAGCCGTGCACTATACATGCAAGTTAAGTCCGTTAACACATTTTGCTAACAACGGCATCTATGGCAAGAAATGGTACTAAAATTGGTAAATCTTAAATTTTTTCCTTTTACTGTATGAAAAGCTGTATGCAACGTATTTAATTGTTCTTTTTGTATATAGGAGAGCTAAACCTGTTATCGTAATAAACAAGTGCAAATCACCTTATTTGCCCTTTAAAAATGTGTACTTTAAAAATGAGTAATTTTGATTTTTTACAGATTGTTGGATATGTTGCAGGCTTATTGTCAAATAATATAAGAAAACCGATGTGAATACTGCTGTGGTTGGTGTACTGGTTGATTCTGACCGTCGAAGGTCTTGAACTTCTTCAAAGGTCTTCAACTTCATCAAACGTTTTTAACTGCATAAAGGTCTTTCACTTGAAAGTAAATAAAATTTAAAAAAGATTTTACGAACACAGAAATGTGCTGTAAAGGCACGGAAGGGATGAATTACCATCCACTTACACTGTTACCTGAGCGTTAAAGGCAAGAAAACAAACCGAAAAGTTAAAGAAAACGGGACAAATTAATCACGTTTATGTTTCTTAAGAAAGCTGTAAGGGATGGTGAGGAGACTACAGAGGATGGCAGGGAGTTCCAAACTGGGACCACTCGGTTTTCAAAAAAAGTTCGTATTTTTCAGTGTGAAAAGAACCGGAACTTAGTTTCAGTAAATGTTCATGGGCATTAATGGTGTGGCTTAACGAAAAAGTTTTTCCATAATCCAGATCAATTTGATTATGTAACAATGAGTATGTAAGGGAAAGGTCAGCCCTCATGCGACGCAGGTCGAGGAACTCCCAAGTATAGATGCTTTAGACGGTCTGAGTAAGACAAATTGAACAGCCAGATATGTACTTAGTAAAACTCCTCTGCTTAGAATCAATCAACTTGATATCCTTGATTAGAGAAGGGGACCACGTCTGACATGCATGCATTCTCTACCTATGAGCGAATGAAATTTTGTGAATTAAAACAACGTTTTATTTGAAAGACTCTTTTCTTTTCATCAAATCATGTCAGTTTCATCAAGGATTTGTAACTTCATCAGAGATCTTTAATTTCATCAAAAGTTTTCAACTTCACTAAAGGTGTTCATTCATCGAAGATCTTCAATTTCATCAAAGATCTTCAACTTCATCAACAGTCTTCAACTTCATCAAAAGTTGTTAACTGCATCAGATGTCTTTAACTTCATCAAAGGTCTTCAGTTTCATCAAAAGTCTTTTAACTTCATTAAATGTCTTTAATTTCATCAAAGGGCTTCTACTTCATCAAAGGTTTTTATCTTCTTCAAAGGTCTTCAAATTCATTAAACATTTTTATCAAAGGTTTTTATCTTCTTCAAAGGTCTTCAAATTCATTAAACACTTTTAACTGCATCAAAGTCCTTTAACTTCATCAAAGGTCTTCAGTTTCATAAAAGATCTTCAACTTCATCAAAGGTATTCAGCTTCATCAAAAGGTCTTTAACTTCACCAAAGGTCTTCATCTGCATCAATGGTCTTAAACTGCATCAAAGGTTTTGAACTCCATCGAAGGTCTTCAGCTTCAAAGATTTTCTTCTTCATGAGAGGTCTTCGTCTTCGTCAAAGGTTTTCAACTTCATCAAAGGTCATCAGCTTCAGCAAAGCCATCGTCAAAGGTCTTCTTCATGTAATGCTCCAAGAAATTTGTCTGAAGGCGAAAACAAAAAGTAAAAGAAAAACTAAGGACTAAAAGAGGTGATATACGTTCTTTTAGGTGTCGTTTTATGTGTTAAACCTATGTGCCGTAATTTAATGATAATTTCCCTGAAAAATTGTAATTTTTGTTTAATTCTGTATGAGTAACGTTGATATCTGAGTGAAAAAATTCCCTAAAACGCTTCGTGCAGTTATATTGAATATTTTCAATTAGGTTGTTAATTATTATTTAATTGTATCCCAAAGTCTCATAGAGAAACTTGGGTGGGTTACATGTTGATAGTAGAATACGCTTTACTAATTAAAACAAATATATAATAAAACAATTTAACAATAAACACGCATGGTGATGAATCCTTCTAGAACAAGCATTATTACAAAGAGAATTTTCGTTTTCTTTCCGCAATACGAGGACCATGGTCGACTTACACTGAAAAGACCCCCCCCCCAGCTAATCGAAAGCGAAACTGAACTACACTGAAAATTCCACTGCAATTTGAAAGTGAAACCCTAATGCGATTTCGGAAATCATTTTGGAGAATCATTTTGCGGAAAGAAAAACAAAAATTCTCTAACCGAATTCCACGCGTGCTTCTATGAAATTTATAATTTGTGCGTGTTAGCACTCAACTCCTTTCCAACAAATTTCCCTCTCTCGACCTCCGGTCTCGGGAAATTAAATCTGGAAAGGAGTTTCGTGCTAAAACACACAAATTATCGATTTCATAGAAGCACGAGTGGTATTATAGCCGAAAATGCTAAGACTGAAGATGGGCACAGTACAAACCAACATCTTAAAGTGAATGAGAACCTCTTCCGCTTCTTCAAAAAATACACATACGCAAGCTGCTTTACGATACAACTACAACTACAAATACAAATACACATACACAAGCTGTTCCAAAAGCTGCCTTATCCCAGATATGTAATGTTATCAGATGTGAGTTGTTTCAACAAACTAAAAGTGGTTGAAGAAGTTATTCCCCGCTTTTCATTGAGAACTCCGTGATAAAAATACGCGCAAAAAATCCAAGTTGGTGAAGCAAACTTGACGAGAACCTTGGCCTCTTCGGCGCCTTATTTCTTGCGCCCATTAAGGTGAAAAAATCCTCTTCGGATTTCGGGAGTTGATGAGGCTTGACGCTGACGCGGCTCACTGCCTTCACATAACCCCCCCCTCCCCCCACACACACTTCTCCGTTTCATCTTCGCATGCTCCGGTAACGCTAATTATCGAGTCCACGCCCTGTTGAGCTCCCTTGCCAAAAACGTCCCTTTCCGTGTCTTTTCATTGATCAAATCATTAACTGAGTCTGAAGATCAGAGGAATAGGGGGAATCTTTGAAGACACTTTTCGGGGCTTGTAAATAACCAGGAATTCTAATAAATATAAAACAGCAATTCATTAAAAATTAATGAATAAATAAATAAATAAAAATAAATACAATTTGCAGGGTATGTAAGCAAAGTTGCGGTATCCACCCAAAACCAAAACTGGTATAAGAGAAGCTGGCAAGTTTCCAAAAAGGGTCGGACTTTGAAAGTAGTGATAGCATTCTACCAGGGAAAGGCCGCCAAAGTTAATCCTATTAGCCAAGTGAATTGCACCGAATTAATAATACTTTGGACGTTAAATGAAAACTTGAAAATTGCTGCCACGATATTCAGGTAGCACGATATTCTAGTTTTCATTTAACTTTCGAACTATTAGGCTACTTTTAGGCTGGCAATCAGCGGCCTCCTGGGTCCTTGGCAGTCCTGTTGCTTCAGCAACAAATTACTTTATTTATTTATTTATTTATTTATTATTTCTTTATTAGTTGGTGCGGTTTACTTGGCTAATAGGGCTAACCTTGGCGGCCTTTCCCTGGTTGAATGACATCACTACTTTCAAACGCCAACCCTTTTTAGAAATTTGATGACTTCTCTTATAGTTGCGTATATTCAGTAAAAAAATCCGGCTGAACTTTATTTTTCTGCCGACCCGCCGTAATCCGCAGTAAAACTGAATGTTTGGATAGCGGAGTACACGGCTACAAGCGTTTCAATGCTCATTTCTGTATGAAAATTCATTAAACTGACCGTTTCCCACGAATTGACTTCATTTCTTATGTCCTTCCTCAGCAAAAACGGCTTACATTGATAGTGCTTACTGAACCATACGTTTTGTGGCCTCCGTAATTGGTCAAGAACTGGCCAGCGTCATTATCCCAAAATTGCGAGAAGAAGTAACGATACCTTCCGTAATTAATAGAGGATTATTTTGATGTGCAATGTAGCCAGCTTAAAATTCTACGTAAATTAAGCGAGCGGTATCATGGTGGTTAGATACCACGTCTTTCCACCTATGGTTCATTAAGCCTTTTATGTACACTAATCGGTAAAGGCACGGTAGCTGAGCAACGCGCTCCCAGATTCAAACATTAGCTCGGGTTGTGAAACCGTGTGTGTGTAAAACTAGGGCTTTTAAGAGAGGCTCAAGTTGACTAACGATCACGATCATGACAAAATCACTAATTGCCCGGAGGCGGAAGGGGCGAGGAGGTTGGCCCCGTCATACTAATGAGTTAATGACTTATTATTCCGGTTCCGGATGGAAGTACCTTGTTCATTTCCCGAATTTCTGTGAGTGTCCTTGAATGTATAATAAAGGCCAGTAAAAAAACAGAGGCTTATGTGGGGGCCAACAACAAGGGACTGACAAGGATGTACCCTACAAACAATACATGTGTTTCTTACAGATCCGTACTGTACGTTTGCTGTTAAAAAACAAACTGGGCCAAAGTGTGGGTAGACTAGAAGTAGTAAATCGTATTCGAAGCTAGGGCCGTAGAGAGAAATGGTGGGACCCGGGACAAAATTCTCGCCCAGGGCCTCCTCCATCCTCTTTTTCTTTCCCTTTAAAGAAAGTTCTGGGACCGGGGACGGGAGTGGGGTCCCACTTTTGGGGCAAAAGTACCGGTCCTGCGACAAAATGCCCCCCTAGTATCTCCCCCCCCCCCTGCTCTGTCGACAGGCCTGTTCGAAGTAGTTGAAAGTTTCTGAACGAGACGAATGCAAGTGGGTGTGGGTAGGCAATTTAGCTACTTCTGTAGAAAATTTATGGTTAATGGTGCACATAAGTAAACTTTGAATTTCATCCTTCGTATCCTGAATCAACAAGGATTTGAAACGTAGTGGTATTCCGTATCAAGTTAAGTACGCATGTTTTTTTTTTCTCGCAACTAAAGCAAACATCGTACAATTTCAAGCCAACAGTATTTTAAGAACATTTCCAACCTTTCTGTATTTTTCCTCTGTTTCAAGGCTTTTCAAGGCCTGGAATTTTTTTTTAATTCAAGCACTTTTCCCAGATTTCCAGGCCCCGTACGAACGAACCCTGGTGGACAACATTTCTACTGTCAATATTTCGCTGACCGGCAATGTCCGTCTTTATCAGAAGGTAATTTCTGCAGTTAAAAACGAAAACTTGAAACCAAAAATGCTATAGAACATCAGGAGCTTATTTCAAACGTGGCTTTAGGAATTGGCAGTTTTAGTACTAAGGTTCTGTCCCAGCATTTGATGGATCACGGCGCCTGACTTGGCGAATTTATGTACTACTGTAAAGGCTTCCACGTTATGATGAACTTTGGACTGGTGTGATTTTCAGTCAGCAAATTCGTTGGCGTAAAGATTTGCAGTGGGGGGAAACATGATGCTGGTTGGAGTGTAGGCAACAGTCAATTTTTTATCTCAATATTCCAACTTGTAGTCCAATAGTGGAGTCCTCTCTTGAACGTCGAATGAACAGAGGTTTCTCCACTCTTGAAGTTAAACAAATTTCGGCCGTTGCATTTTTTTGTGGACCACTTTGTAGACTTATATACCACACGCCATGG
Organism: Lithobius niger; assembly: GCA_023313725.1. Taxonomy (NCBI): domain Eukaryota; kingdom Metazoa; phylum Arthropoda; class Chilopoda; order Lithobiomorpha; family Lithobiidae; genus Lithobius; species Lithobius niger. The sequence goes on along the minus strand of JAHWFP010223977.1, from coordinate 1,200 downwards.
CTGTTTGCCGTGACGTTCATATCACGTGACTGGGCTAGTCCAATCAGACGGCCAAACAGCCGTTGTTCTCGTTCGTCATTGGCTAACTCATGGTGACGTCACGGCAAACAGCCATTGCGCATGGTTTAGTTGTTTTATTCCCAAGTTCTTATGTACTCCTTATACAACTTAATGATTTTTAATTTCAGCTTTCAACATTTCGTGTTTACAAAATTGATCTACTTTTTGACAGTTTTGAAATTTATTACTGAATATTCTAATTTGGAAAATCCATTTTTTGAAACCCTGCTAGCCCCCGCCCGTTTTTTTTTAAAGATCATAAAACAAGGCAAAATTTCACACTTTCAGGGCTCCCATTCCTTCCATATTTCCTATTTTTCCTACATATAGGATTCCTACAAAGCTTCTATAAATCGTGAAATGTTCCTCTATTTCTCTGTTCCGAACTGAAATATTGTCCTGTTTCTGGTGTGTTTCCGTGTTACACTAATTATTTCGATCATAAAAGAAGCACATCGATCTCCCTCTTCTATGGCACTGCAACATGGTATGAAAACAAAACCGTGACTTGGTTGAACGGCCAAGTAAAGCATGTGCCGATTGTGTTGTCCACTCAAAAGTGACTTTGATCTTCTTAATGTATTGTAGGACAACCAAAAATATTGTTGTCTCATAATATAATAGGACACTCGCTCTCTGCATCCATAATAATTCCTATAAACCTCCTATAAATTTTGTTTGATTTTCCTGTAAAGTTCCTATTTTTTAACAAAACTTCCTGTGGTATATTTCCTATTTTTCATCCATCGAAGTTGGCTGGGAGCCGTGTAGTTGCAAACGTAGCCAGGTCATGACTCACTAAATACGAAGTCCGACTTCCCAACTTGCGCTGACGTCGTTGAATAAAGCGCAAAAAGCCAATTTTAAGGACGATTTTCTAATTAAAGTGTGTGCGGCATATATCTTGAGTTCGCCGCAGAACGAACACAGATAATCGATTGTACGTTTTTGGAAGCAGGGTGCCTTGTTGATATCCAAGATGGTTACAAAAACAATGTAACCGTCGATTAAAGCCGCCCCCGCCAGGAAGACCTAGTCGCTCGTAAAACACTGCCAGTACTAACCTAACCTAACCTATACGCCGCGCACACAGTAAGGAGAACTTGAGGAGATGCAGCCTGTCAGTGACATGCGGGGAGG
>JAHWFP010223976.1:0-19510 GCA_023313725.1 Lithobius niger | reverse complement strand
TGGCAGACGTTGACCATCTTCCATTTAGTTAAAATTCCGTTTCAAATTATATTTGGAGACAGGAGAATAAATTATTTCTAGTAATACGGTTTAAATGTAATGTAAACATCAAACTCTAAAAGGGAACAGGTATTTGAGAATTTGTTCAAGCTTATACCTGCATACCCGAAAACATTTAAGAAGCCGTTTTAAAGCTTAACTTAAACCATTCTTGAAACCAAATATTTGCAAGTGAGGTCGCTTGTATGCACAACCGATTTGGAAAAAAATCTCCCCTCCCCCCAAAAAAAAAGAAACATTCACGTAAAAAAAATTGATTCAGAAAATCTTCGCAGTAACTTTTTCCGGTTTTCTGATGTCAGGTTGGATTTCCGGTCAGACAGAACAACGGCCGTTACATGCCGTAGCCAGATAATATTCCTGTGACGGTGGTGTAACAACACAATACAAGTCATTTTGTATAACGCACTACTGCATCATGAAACTACTTTTAATCGTGGTCATTCGTCTGTAATTTAAAATTATAAAAAAAAAGCATGGTCTGTATTCATAGTATTCCGTGTAGTCTTTCCCCCCAAAATGGCGTCCTTCAGTTTACAGCACCATTCCGGCGTACATGGGTAGTCTAGTCTTATTTTTCGAAGAGCGAGTCAGTTAACAGAAACTCCGGATTTCCGTCCGAGCAATAGTTTCAGACCGAATTCTGTTTGAAATCACGATTGGTAGTGTAAGGGTGTGTTTACGCAACAACTCGCCTTTGCATTCTCGCAGCTTGAATTTAATCGCGATGGCAAAGGTGTCGTTGCCATGGCAACAACGCTTCCTGGATTAGCAAAATCCGACATCGTTTAAGCAAATGCTTGCAGTCTTATAATTCGTGACAGTAAAGATAAAGAATTCCTCCTGACGAAACAATTTTACTAATCGCTTCTAAACTCAATTATTGACTCGTTTCGTTACGAGCTGGCAGGGCTGCAACCGCCGCCATGTTGGAATGTCAGATAATTTCTATTGTCTGTGCAGCGTATCTTGAGTCCTGCATGTATTTTATGAGCGGCTACGTCTTCCTGGAGGGAGCGGCTTTAATCGACGGCCGCCATTGTTTTTGTAACCATCTTGGATATCAACAAGGTACTCTGCTATCGAAAACATACAATCGATTATCTGTGTTCGTTCTGGGTCGAACTCAAGATAGGATGCTAGATGACTTTAGATGCTAGCTGCGAGAATGCAAAGGCGAGATGTTGCGCAAACGCACCCTTAGAACCGATCGTTTCATTTAAATAACTTTTTTTGTGGTTAATTTTGTCAGTTATTATGCCGGTTATCGATTCGTTAGACAAATAAAAAATCCATTATATTCGTCTTCACACCGTAGTTTCCACCCTTCTTATGCTGTTAAATGTATATTTAATAGAATTTTAGAATCCTGTAGCTAGACAATGAATTTGATAATACAAGGTGGATCAAGTCAGACAGTTGGAGTTGTGATTTGGACGAAGTTACGATTTAGATTAAAATACGTCACTACTTTGCCCAAAAGCTAGCAAAGGTTTTCAAACCCCACTTCAAGGTTTTAGGGTTAACAAAACGTTAAATTGGAAGTGACGTAACAATTGCACACTTCGGAAATAGAATCCGTTTCTAGGTTGACTTCACTCTTTTTCTTGTTGGGCGTGGAAAGATCTAAGTTTAGCGTTTCTAAATTGAGGGGCTTTACGTGTTCCCATTCAAGACATTGACCCCCTTTTTCGTATAACTCAAAGTAACCTGGTGCCAGAAGCATTGTTTGTCGTCGCTGTGACCATCCTATTATAGTCATTTGAAATAAAACTTTCATATATATCGTTTAGCTCACACATACTCGTAGTATGTTCTATTGCTATTTTTTGTTTTATTGTTTGTATATTTATTGTTAAGCGTTGTAAATAACACTCACATTTACAGGGAAAATAAGGAGATTTACGTACACTTCTTTATTACAATAATAAAATTCTTTAATTACTGTAAATACAAAAAGAACAATTAAATAGGATTTTATACAACAAAAATAAAGAATTTGAGATTAACCACGTTTAGTACCATTTCTTGTCACTAGATGCCATTGTTAGCAAAGTGCCTTAACCTAATTGCAATTTAAATAATTTAATAACTTGTGCAGAATCGAATAAGAGTCTATGTGAATGAAGTGAATGAAATAAAACTCGACCCTTCTGACTAAGCCAAACTCACAACCATATTTCATATACAAGATTAATAATTTTCGGCACATAGATTGGTGCATTTTCGGCTTTATTGTGAAAATTACTAATATTGTGCATGAAATGTGTCCTTGTCAGTTAGGCCTAGTCAGAAGGCTCGAGTCTTTCTTCACATACTGTATTTTGGCCTTTTTTGGGTCAAATGCTTCTTTTTGGGGAAAAAATAAAACGTATACGCATGTTACATCATTAACACTCTTTGCTAACAACAGCATCTGTTGGCGAGAAATTGTACTAAATTGCTAAATCTCAAATTCTTTCTTTTATTGTACAAAATCTTATTTGCAACGGAGTTTAATTGTATTTTTTTTGTATTAACGAGAGTTAAAGAAGTCCTATTATTGTAATAACAAGTTTAAATCACCCTATTGTCCTTTAAACCTAATTTGCAGCATTTACATGGCGAATGCAATTAGCTAAAAACCACTTCTCCTCCGATTTCGTATACTGATTCATCAACAGATGATTGGCGTCCAACTCCAAGAGTTAAACTCAGAAACAAATGCATTATTCTGTCGTCGTACATCTAGAAGAAGTTAAAAGTAACGAATTATTTTAGTGTATATTATAGCCTTGTGACAATACACGATACGCTAACCGAGGAAAGAAAGAAAGGACAAAGGGAAGTGGTGGAATGAACGTCCTTTTCAACTGCTATCTCTGGACAGAGAGGAACAATTTTGCTAGAGAATACCTAGGAACTTTTACATGTCACTATCGACATGAGCACGAGTGCATTTCAGGGACCCTTCTCTTCCCAAATGCACTTGGGTGGGCCGAGCCCAGGTTGAGCCCGGGACCCGTGTCTTATGAAATGGCCGTTCTACCATTGAGCCACTCTTACAATGATGGAGAAGTCCGGCCTAGCATGCGGCAACCATTGGTTCGAGTCTCAGTCGGGGCAGTCGCTTTTTTTCTTTCTTTCTCAAATAAGTGTATCTTGTTTTTTCACAACTCCAGTCTTTTACTGTTTGCACTGTTAACGCTTTCCTTCCGATTTATTATTTATTAATAAGAATTGTTTGCCGTGTGAAGTAAACACCCCCCCCCCCCCTCCATTAAATTAAACACAATGACCGGCCTGTAACTCCAAAATTATTTTTCTTCATCATTACAAACTAGACTTAAAAATATATCTAGTATATTATAACGTCGTAGAATATAAGCCACCTTATATGCTTAGTTTCGTACAAGTAATATATCTCGGATTCGAATTCGAAGCGCAAACCAGCACTTGACCAAATAATAAAATCACTGGAATGCAGCTCGAGTTGAACCTGCGCCGCGGCCATGTCACTCATGTAACCGTAAGAGTATAAAATAAATATACACAAATCGTGTAAATTATATAATGGAAAGAGGAAAATAAGCCAAACGGCGAACATCATACACCATAAATAAATAGTATATTAAGCCAACTTTTATTGACTTCCCGTTTTCCTCATAGTGGCATGACACGGATTCAAACTCTCAATCCAATTCGTCCCCAGATCACTGACATAAAGATTTTATAAAGGTGGCATATGTGTCAAGGTTGCATAACTGAGTTGTTTTACACACATGTTTTTAGGTCTAGTTTTTAATGATGAAGAAAAGTAATTGGGCCTAATCACAAATTTTGGTAAGGGTTACAAAAACTGCAAACTTCCCCAATTATCAGACACTACTGCAAGTTTTTGCTAACCACTAGCAAGATTAGAATTTAACAGTTGCTTAAAGAAACGAAATTACTATAAATGTTAGCAATAAACGGCGAAAGACATTGGAGACAAAACTGTGAACCGCAAAGCATGACAAGTGAGCAGCAATACTGCCAAAAAACTTTAATTTTTAGTTATACAGTTATAAAGTTGTATAACTTGTTGTACTGACGTTAATTTCATATGGTAGGCTAAGTCAGTCGTGATCTTGGTAGTTTCGAATTAGCGTAGTGGTCCGCTTGTGGAGGACGAATCCAAAGACCCAGGTTAAGTTCCTGGTCTCACGATGACACGTTAGTTTTTTTTTTTTTTATTATTGCTGCTCACTTGTCAATTTTAGCTGTTCAAATGTTGGCTCCAATGTATGTGTTTTTTTTTAATTCACATTTGCGGGCAGAATAATGCGTCATTTCCGGGCTTAACCTATTTAAACTAAGCCTGCTTGATACAACTGAAAACAGCGATTTAATATCCGAATCGCGTGTTCCGTTGTTAGGTTGCTTTAAGTTTGAATTAAATCATGGTGAATAACAAACTCTGGAAGACTTTTACACCTCTAGGACTTGCACAGTCGGTGAGAGGCATTGTTGTTAAACATACTATTGCATTGTTCGTTGTTCATGCGTATCTCTGTATTTCATAAGCCGTTACGTTATCGCCCACTGAACCATGTTTTCACTAAAATCAAGTATTGCAGTTTAGTAAACTGTAATAGTCAATTTTCTAAATTTTGATAGTGAATTCGGAACTGAAACTGAAAGTAAACAATGATTGGGGCATACCTAAAAATTAAAAATAAGACCTTTCTATTAGTTTCTAACATGTCACCACAATACGCCCTAGAAAGCAATGGTAATTTTCATTCACTCACACATTTCGATAGTCCTAGAATATCTGCGTAGGTGTTTTCTTGTATAAATTCTCGACGAACACTTTGCTCTAACACCTTTTTTTAAATTCATTTTAGAAACCGGAAGTAATGTTACTTTTAATTTACTGACTGTTTTCTGTCTCGTTTCTTGTGCTTAAATTTGTTATTTCTGCATGTGAATAAAATTATTAAAGAAGATAATAAAAAAAGCCCAACCGGGTTATTTAAAATTCGTTTGCCAATTCTCTCAAATTTAAAATAAACGAAAACCTAGAAATAAAGAAGAAAACCACGAAGGAACCAATTTTGTAGAGTTCCAAAAAAGACAAGGAAGAGGGGTGGAAAGCAGTAACGGAGAAAAAAAAACCACTCTGGATTCTTTGAAGACGGATTCCACATTCTACATCCACTGGGCGGGGCAAAAGTCTTGTTCCTTCCATCAAATAAAATGAAAGGAATGAAAAACAAGTTAAACATGACTGCACAATTCTACAGGAAGTCGGCCATGGCGCATCCAAAGATGACATTGGAAATTATATTAGTGCCTTTTTCAAGGTTATTCCGTTTCTAACTCTTTATCCCAGGGTTGGGGTGGGACGGGGGGGGGGGATCGACCTCCACCCCAGCGGTTACGTGTTACATACATAAGGATAAGGTATTCAACTAACCTCACGTAAATAAATAATAAATCCCAAGGTGATGGGTAAACAAAGCAAACAGTCTGCATTAAAGATTAGGTTTGTGAGTAAAAAACAAACCAGTACAGAATCTGGTATGTGTAAGACTCACCAAGTTCAGGTTTAAAAAAAAGAAATGTACTTTCTTAACAAAATAAAAACATAAAGGTGTAATAAAAAACAAGCGTAATTTTTTTATTACACTTTTCTGGTCTTATTTTGTAAAAAAAAAAAAAAAGAAATTATTTTGTAATACTGAAGCTGGTGACTTATCCACACCAGAGCTGGATTGGCTTATTTTGTTAACTGAATCTTTCAAAGCGTTGTTTGTTTGTAGCTACTGAAACGACAACTGTCCGACTGGAACTCGAACCCACGACTTCCCCGCCGAGCTCGTGTAATTTGTAGACACTGAAAGCTTACATGAACACAAAACGTTTCCCCTTCCCATCCAAACCCAACTAAAAAAGTGTAGATCCGCCCCTGCTCACAACTCAGTATAATTCTGAAAGACGTAGGGAATCATAAAACAATGCCAATACACCCCAATAAAAATGGAACAAAAGTCAGTTAACAAATGCAAATGTCGTGGCCAAAGGAAACTTCAATAAAGAAGTGAAACGTGACAGGCGAATGAATTTGCCTCACTTCCAACATATTTCGCTTGTTTATTGAAGTTTTGTTCTGTCCAGAACATTTGCATTTATTAACCCATTTTCGTTTTGTTTGTTTGGTGCTGGTATTGTTTAATAATTTCTAATTTCCTATTTACACTAGTAGCAGTGGCAGATCTAGGGGGGAGGAGGAACCACCCCTGAGATCCTGTAATGCTCCACGAAATACTGATTACATGCTACATAAGGGTAAGGTCTTAAATTGCACGTAAGTAAAGAATAACTTACAAGGCAAAAAGGTAAACGAAGCAAGCAGTCTGCATTAAAGACTGACCTTGTGAGGAAACAAGATACACTAATCTGAGAAAGAAAGAAACGACAACTGCCCCGACTGTGATTCGAATCGAATTTTACCGCCCACTTCATGTAATTTGGAGACACTAAAAGCTTAACACAACAATTTACACCTTCTCATCCAAATCCTACACTTAATAGCACACAGTACCCTCAGGACCGAAATTGGGGGGGGGGGGGGAGAGAAACCCAACAAAAAATATAAATCCAAAAAGAACTTCAAAAGCTCTCTGCCCTCCCTCCTCCCCACCAAAAAAAAAATACTCCTAGATCCGCCCCTGACTAGTGGTCTAAGATGCTCAGGTAAAGAGTTAGAACGGAATGACACTGTAAAAGGGCACAAAGGTCATCTCCAATATCATCGCTACATACGCCATTATCACTGCTCCTCACTGTCATCCTTGAAAATCCACAAACTGAATATTTACAAGGTAAATGGCAAACGAAGCAAAACAGTCTGCATTAAAGACTGGACTGGACTGGACAGTCTTTAATGAAGACTATGTTTCGTGAAGTGCAGAACTAGTCTAATTGGTTTCCAATGAATAACTTTTTTTTAATGTAAATGGTTTTGTCGAACGTTTAATTAAACCTGAAACAAACTAACGCTCTTAGAGATGAAATGGCACAACTTTGAATCTTACTGGACAGAAAAAAATTCAGTAAACGAAAAGCAACCTCAAGGATTAAACATAAATTTGACGCGAATACTCTTGAAATAATGATATATGTTCACGAGCAGAGATATTCGTTATTATTGTATTTGTCCTCTGCTATTTTTGACGATAATTTAAAAAGTGGAAAGAAGAAAACTCAAATGGAAATTATACCAATTTCGTACCGTTGTGGTCAACAATTAATTAAACTAAAGTGCCTAAAATTTCTTTTTGCAAAAATGTCAAGGGCAAAGTTACTGACGTCACCCTATCTAGATATACCCATTTGGATTCAACCTAACATGTAGACAGCATTTTTAATTTAAAGCAGGCACGAATCAACATAGGAGATGACTTCATTACTGTTGGTTGGCATTTACATTTAAATTTACATTTAAATTTACCTTAAACGATGGCACATGAACATTTACCTTGAGTGACCCGTATTAACAGAAGTGGTTTTCTATACTATATCCAAGTCAGCGACACTTTTAAGCAAATGCTAAGCGATAGACGATATTCTCTCAAAACAAAACAACATCTTATAAAATTTCAAACAGTTGGCACTCTTACACTTGTTACTGATGATATTCTTTGCTTTTTCAACAGCTCTTGCAGCCTGACTAGTTATATTTACATGACGTCGTCACTAGAACGGCTACGCCATAATTACAACGCTGACGTTATCACTATATCGGTGACATCATCCAGCTACTTTGGACTCATAAGAACAGATCCCAGGTGTCGAGGGGAGAGGGGGGAAGGTGATAGTTGTCGGCGATGCACTGGAAGAAGTAATTTTGACCGTTGTTGTTATCCCAGAAGTGCTGTCCTAAGGTTTGGTATCTAATGCAGAACACAATTCTCTCTCCGATACCTAAGGTCTCACCCCCATACAGGGTGAAGGTGAACCGATCAGAGATGGTATCACTTCCTCCAGGAACAAAACTTGCCTCAACTTCAAGAAAGGAGCGCCATTCGTTGAGCGTGTAGCGCACAATAACTGACTTATGGAAGGCTAGGTTGAGAACACGGACAGCCCCAGTTATTCCAACATCGGCAACATGAGCAGACTCGAGGCACACTTTCTGTTCACGGACCTTCTCCAGGAAACGTTCAGATGAACATGGCTGAGGAAACATGGGGATGAGGGACTTGGCTGGCCGGGTAGGGGATGATGTCGAGCGGGAACAGGAATGGTTTACCGTACCCAAAGATGACATAACCTGCGAATGGTTGCTGGACGTCGTTGTCGCAATTTGCGACTTGTCCAGATCGCTATAAGCAGACTGTGGCACCCGGGGAAGATCATCCAAGAAGACATGTCGCACGTCTTCAAGGTCAAGACCGAAGACATCAGCAAAGCGCACAATTTTTTTGCGACCAGGTGTTCCAGGAGGAGTCTTCCCGGTCTTGAGGGAGGAACTCCTGTAAATATGGCGAGGTCGGTCATCCAAGAGGTGTGCAGATATAGGAGAGAGAGGCGATGACTCAGTAGGCTGGTCCACTAAAACGGACAGAACGATGGTTGTCGCTAGCGTGCCAGTTAAATTGTTGTCGGTTTGTGGGTCAACATTCTCTGGCTCTTTTTCCGTTTCCAGTGACCCACTCAGTTCAGTTTCATCCAAGTTTTCTGTTTCTGCCGTGACTCCGGTGACGTCAGTTTCTGTTTCTAACGTATTTTCTAGTTCCGTGTTGTTACATGGCGTCCCGTCGTCATTCACCAACTGCCTCACTTTAAAGCGGTCAATCTTTTTCAGTGAACCCCACGTAGGAGAAACAGGTGACCCACAATCTCTTTCCAAGTCTTCTTGACTTTTAGCCATTTCATCATCCATCTTGGTTTCGGTTGCATCATCTTTTCTTGCGGTGCATGCTTCTCTCACTAACACATCCAGTACTTGTTTACTAATAACATCGGCTAACGGTTCGTGGTTTCCGACACTATTTAGTAACCTATCACAAGCATATAAGCAATCTTCATCACCGAAAAACAAAACCTTTTTGTCTTGGCACCTACCTCCCTCTCGTTCAAAGCACACCTTTTTACCTGCGCCATTGTGAATACTTGAGACGTCATTCTCGTCGTTTTCGACTGGCAGTTCCTTAGTCATTTTATTGTCGGTTTTGCACTCTGTAGATTTTTCGTGTTCATCTTCATAACAACGTTTTTCATTTTCTCTTTCATGTAGACTAAATCGTTCAAGAAGTGCCCTCGTCAGCCCTTCGTCAGTTTGACCTTGTCCAAGGACGATGGTGTCCTGTTCGCCGCCCGAACAATACGCACTTTCTCTGTCTACAGGAAACTCCTCTGGGGGTGTGTAAATGGGCGTCGGGGGTGACATATCCCCTCCCCCCAACTCCATCAATCTACACCCAACCCCACTGTCTCTGTGTTCCGAACAAGGGCAATACAGCTCCGTTTCCCACATGACAGACACCGGTTGAGACGTAGCTACGCCGCTATTCCCGCTGTTACCCCCGCCACAACCGCCACCCTTTCTCCGTATCTCTTCCCCACTCCCGTTGCACAGACTATCGCAGGGATTGAGGAGCAGTAATCCGCTGTCAGCCGCTGGACTTTCAGGGCTCTCACAGTCAAAATCGTAAAACAAATCGTCATCCTCCGTTAGGCACGTTTGCACGGGCTGCGGCAAGCACGCCGTGTCGCCGGTCACGTCCACCAGCCGGCTGTGTTCTCCCGCCTCTGCGGTGGGTTTGTCACAAATAGCGGCATCCTCGTCGTGTGCCAGGCCGCCGAGCGTCTTCAGCTTGGTGTGAAGACGCTTGGCGAAGTCCTCGGCCCGTGTTTTACAACTCATGAGTCCAAGTGATCCCAGACTGCAAGCTATGGTCCACGAGCGCTCCTCCGTCATTGCCTGGAAGGGGGAGGGGGGGAGCCGGAAGGGAGCAGAAGGAGAAGGGAGGAGCAAGGGGGCGGCAAGAGAAGATATTTGGCTCGGCTTCTGCGACGTCGCTAAGCAACTTAAATAAAGACGGAAATGGCAAGCGAAGCTGGCTCCTCCCTTACATCCTCACATTGTGTCTCAACAGTCCATAGTGAACCGTCTGCTGCTGTGCTGCCCCCGAACGTTTGTGTAGCCGGCTTCCCTGCTCAGCACTTCTAACTTGGCAATACGACGGGAAATGCGCGCGACGCCAGATTCCCGGATGGAGAGATGCAACGCGCTTCCGATTCTGCGCACGTCGACGAGTCAATAAAGTTTCGCGCCGATCGAAACAGCCGTATCCTGTCGCACGAGCGAAACGCACTTACTTGGTACACTGACCTCCTACGCACTTGGGGGGGGGGGGGGGGGAGTAACGTGACCTCTTCCTGTAGAATCCCCCGCCCCCGCACCGCATGTAACTCGAGGAACCGTCATAAACAACTGCGTTCCTCCACAAGATTTCAAATTATCCAGCAGCCGGCTGAATTAAATTTAATCTGAATCGTGCTACTTTCTGGTATCACTTTGCATTTAATTTTTCAGTTCAGTGCAGACTTCAAGCGTACACGGTCGTGGTATCGAAAGAATTTTTTTTTTTGCTTTAGGGACACATGATAATTTGCCCGTAAAGCCACCCAACCCCCACCCACAATCCCCACCCGCTCTGTCACCTCTACAAAACAATACTTCGCCTTTCTAGAGTTACGTTCGTTTGTCGCTGATGTTCTTAAACGGCAATTGTTTATTGTTTATTATGACGTGCAGGCAAAAATAATAATTACATCCGTTGCATAACGCGTTTTACACAACGCTAAAGGGACCCATCAAGTTTTTTGCCATAGAAAGTAGTGATATCAGAGCCAAAATGGCTTCCACCAAGTTTTCCGTCTCAACCCTGATCACTCAATCTTAACTGACACCTCGGTATTGTCAGTTAAGCTTGAGTGATCACGGTTCGGACCACAAACTTGGTGGCAGCCATTTTGGCTCTGATATCACTACTTTCTACGGCAAAAACTTTATGGGTTCCTTTATCCTTATGGGGTTTTTGTATGATCAATTTTAGTACCATCTCTTTCCGCTAGATGGCGTTGCTAGCAAAGTGTGCTACCTGATTTAATTTGCATGCGTATATTTTTTTTATTTTTTTCCCTAAAAAGAACAAACATTCGATGAAAAAAGCAAAAACATAACACCTGGAAAATGCACGAGTTATCTGCACTACAATTAGATTAACACTTTGCTAACAACGGCATCTAGTAGCAAGAAATGGTACTAAAATGCTGTATGCAACAGATTTAAATATTCTTATTGTGTTTAAGACAATTACAAACAGGCCAATCTGACAAACAAGAATAATAAAAATCACCTTTTTTTCTTTTAAATCGTACACAAATAGGCCTATATACGAGTAGGAAAATTTGTTTGAAAATTTGATTCTGACTTCTAAATGGATTCTCTCCATTTTAAGACTTGAGAGAAAACAAACAAGATCTAACCTAATGAAATATGTGCAGAAGAATGTGGGGGGTGGGAGAGGCAGAGAATTTTGATGAATCCTGATGAACGGTTAACAAACTCGTTTCGGCAATTGTCACTCCCTTCACTGACGAAGATTATAGGAACAAGGAATAACAAACTATTATTCAGTATACAATAGCATTTTACGGGTCATGAGATTATAAAAATTCGATCAGTGCTAAGACTAGGACCAGCATCACTGCACTGCACTGCACTGTGACTGAGGTCGGCGTTAACGACGTCATTAAACCTTAATCCCCCACCTCCCCTCAGCATGAGAGAGTACCCTTAGATTAATACACCAATCGGTTTTTTGACTGAGCTATTTTGACTACCTGTTTTGAAAATTCCTTGTAAGGTGAAACAAAGCAAGCGAGGTCAAATACTCGACTGAATTTGGATTGTGTCTGTCTGTGTGTTCATCTGTTTGAGACACGATTACGTTCGCGATTTTGTTCGGATTTGGTTAAAATTTCACGAAAATGGACGTTTGTTGCGTGAAATTAACGAGTTAGAAGATGTACCTACCACAAACATTTTTCGAGAAATTCGAATTTGGCGTTTCTAAGCCGATTATTATAGTGGAAGCTGTAAGAGAACCCAATTTATAAGGCTGGTGGCCCCGAGCACTACATACAAAACGCAAAGCTTGCAGTGTTCGCTTAGGTGTCAACTAATGTATTATAGCGTCGTTTGCTCGGTAGAGTAACAGTGACCTTCAAAACTCCATTGTATGCCTAGTTATAAATTAGTTGTCTTAAATATAGTTGTTTTCTTATGTACAATTTGCATTTCTGAAATCAATTTACATTAAAAGTTATCAGGAGAAAATAGAACACTAAGGGAGGGGGAACAACCTTGCAACCGGTCGTCTGTACAATTCCACCACTGTTGAGGCGCATGTCTCTATAACACACTGCAACAGCGCTCTCTGTTATATCATGAGCTAAAAGCAGTAACCATCACAACTGCAGGTGTAAAACGTGTAACCTTTCAGGCCTAGTTTTCGTTTTTAGGCCTAATTTTCAGCTTTGAGGCCTAATTTTTACCTGCCGTTTTAATTTCGTAAGTGGCAGCTAACGGAGAATTGGATTCGAGAGTAGACCTATTCATACATGCAACACGGTGTTGACTTTACGTTGCCGTGGCAACGAGGAATTTTTCAACTATTAAACGCAGGAAAGTTAAATACGAAATCTCTAAGCTATTATTGTCTGTGCGGCGTATCTTGAGTCCTGCAGTATTATTTGAGCGGATACGTCTTCCTGGAGGAGGCGGCTTTAATCGCCGGCCGCCACTGTTTTTGTTACCATGTTGGATACAACAAGGCACTCTAATACCAAAAACGTACAATCGATTATCTGTGTTCGTTCTGTGGCGAACTCAAGATAGGTCGTGGGCACTATAGCTATAAAGAAGCAATGTTGTTTTAATTTGCGGTGTTTTTTTTAAGTTCACGAAACTACTATTGAAAAAGGCGACGGGAGGACGGACAAAATCGTTGCCATAGTATCCCCGAGTTACAGAAGACTAAAACTCAGGGGAGTATGTTTTCGAAACTTCCACTGTACTGCTAAGTCAGGAGCATCACAGTGGTACAGGAATTAGTTACTGGAGGTCGTCACTTGTGTGAGACGGTCAGAGGTGTGCGCCACGTCGACAAGGCTAATTTTAAAAACAAACAATGTCAAATTAATAATAAACTATGTAGGCGGAGCGCCAGTAGCAGCCTATACGCTGGGCGTGCACATAATCTCCGATGGTTCGAATAGCACCGTTTATACAGTTGGTGTCCACATTTTCAGTGTTCTTCATGTCTAAAAACCATTAATAATAATTGTCCTTTGAATCCATATTGCACTCCTCAGGGCACCCGGTGTTTAATGGTTATTTTAATGATTTTGTCTATTGAAATGGCATCTACATCTTTAATAAAACGTATGATGTGCGTGCGTGTACCTGTACTCCTCTTGGACTAAGGCATCTACAAAGATGAGAGTAGAGCCAAATAAAAGGTAATTCAATTACGCTTCCGATAGGCCTATTTTCATTGCTCTAACTTGATTTTTTGATCAAATAGGCGAAAAACTGCTATGAAAATGTCGAAGTTCTATCAGTTGTGGCAAACTGTTCACGCAAACTTTTCGGAACGAAACTTGGTTGCAAAAAAAAAGCCTAAAAAAACGAGATATTTCAACTGACTGGATGGACGGGAAAAAAGGATACATATCTATTTTAAAAGGTTGTCAATCATTAGCGTTTCTAAAGCACGGAAGTGCGTGGATTGAGCGAGCAAAGCGAGCGATTTTCGCGTAAACGGAACCTTTTCAATGCGGTTCTCGCTTTGCTCACTCATTCTTTCATTTAACGCTACTGTTACCTCCGTACGGCCTTATTTCTGGAGGAGTAGGCGTACAAACCTGCAAACAAACAAACAGTTCGTATGTTTTGAATGATGTAAACCATGCGCAACGGCTGTTTGCTGTGACGTCACCATGAGTTAGCCAATGACGAACGAGAACAACGGCTGTTTGGCCATCTGATTGGACTAGCCCAGTCACGTGGTGTGCACGTCACAGCAAACAGCCACGGCGCGTGGTATAGATGAAATGCAACAATTGCAATTAGTTTGCGTCAAAATAATCAGTACATCGCTTGCTCTAGGGATAAAAAAATTTGAACGAAGCATGGATCTACACCAATTGAGCGAGCGAAGCGAACGATACGGCTAGTTCAAAATGGGGAGGGGGAAGAACGTCGAGTACACATACAGGTGGCAAAAAAGAATTGTCGAGTTGGTAATTTCGGCTAAATTTTCACTACATGGTTAATTATCATTCGGTCAGTCTGAAAGTAAAGTTGCGAGATTTTTTCGTTGGTTTTTGCAACACGCTGCCCCTGATCATTTCTGGTCGATTCCCTGCTTCTCATATGACGCGACTAGTATAAGAAAAAGAAGTATATGTAAGCTCAACTTGAGCCGTACCGAGCTGAAAAAAAGAGGTTCGCTAAAATTTGCATTGTTGGCAAATTAAAAAAATTGGCTTTTTAGCCGTTTTGATTGCTATTCCATCCTTCTGTTAGCCCATCACCACCATGACTTAAAGGATATAGATTACAAACAAAAACGTCAAGTGTGCCGTCAAGTGTGCCGTAAAATAATAAAATGTACAAGTGAGAAAATTCCATCTGTTTAGGTACTGTTGTGCTACGTTTTGAATATATGATTGGTAAAGCACAACAGCATCTAAACAGATGGAATTTTTTCAATTGTACATTTTATTATTTTAATTAAAAATCATCATTTTTTATCCGTGTTCATTATAACAAGTGAAAATTCAATCATATATCCCCCTTTTTTACGGCACACTTGACGTTTTTGTTTGTAATCCGTGTACCTTTTTTACGGTTATGGCGTCGCGCTACAAAGGTTTACGCATGCAGTCAATTGTTGCTGGCCACTTTGAAACAATTCAACTCATCTCTGAAAGCCTGCATCTGCGAAATAAATACGCAATTCTATCGTTTTTAGCTGCCTATTTCGAAATTCACAACGCAGCTTAGTTTGGTTTAAAAATATATGCGTTTAGCTGAAACACTGATTCTTTCATTTTACCGTTCAACAATCAACTTTTTAGCAAAGACAAACAAAACATTCAAAATACTGTACGACATCGTTTGAAGTCATGATACAAATTAACTTCGCCAAAATCGTACACAGTTGGCAAAACTAAAAATTGAGTTGGCTATTTTATTTTGCTAGTAGCATTTCTTCTGTTAGCAGAGTGGGGAAACTCCTAACTGGTGTTTTAGAGGAAGGGTGAAAAAGTCAGATCAAGGGGGTTACTTTGGGTGCTGAAGCACCAGGCCATTGTCTCAAAAAATTTCAATTCATACAAAAATTGTTGTTTTTATCTCAGTTTTTGCGGGACTGGGGGGAGGTGGGGAGGGGCATAACAAATTTTAAGCACCAGGCCTCGATGAGGCTTAATACGGTTCTGGAAAAAGTACTGATATATTAATTTACCACAGCGCGCAACCTGCATTTGGTGCCGGTATGGGGGTAGTTACTCGTGCGGACGGGGGGGGGGTGCATTTTAGATAATGCAGAAACGTCAACAACATATCTACATAAAACAAAACTCATTTAAGGATTTTTGCTACGTTTTCGCCGTCTGAAGTCGCGATATTAATTAATAATCTCAAAAAATCATCCACGGTTACCTATCGGATTAACTAGTTCGTCTAGTGCATCACTGCGGCGGCATGATTTTAGTTAAAGCAGAAACGTCAACTAAATGCGTACTTCATGCAAAACGGTATAGTTGGCATAATTAAAATTTGAGTTGGCCATATGATTTCCCACAGCCCTTTTTGTGGTAAAATATCGTCATTATACGCTCTTCTTTTTTGTGTTAATGCAGAAACAACTAAATTTTAGTCTTCTGTACAGCCGTACCGGTTGAGAAGACTGTTGCAACGACTTTGTCCGTCCGTCCGTCCGTCGCTTTTTTTCAACTTCGCAACGGTACCAGATATTGACGACCATTGTTTACAACGTTATATTCAGTGTGAGACGTTAGTAAAATAACATGGCAAATTAAAACATCGTTATTTCCTCGTAACTAATAGACTTCTTCGACGTAACTAAATTAAATAATAACATTTGATCGTCGAATTAATCCTAAATTAAAATCCTCAATAAAAATAAATGGATTTTAGCTTGGTTTAAATAGTCTCGTCGCATTGTTTTGCATGAATGAATAGGCTTACCGTCGAACCAAATTTTTCCATTAGGCCTATCTTCTAGTTACGAAATTGCGTTATGTTGTAACACTGTAACTGTGTGCCTGAAGGCGCACCGTGTTGCAAAAATGAATAGGCTTTCTATACAATCCATATGTCCGTTAGCTGCTACTTACGAAATTAAAACTGCTGGTTAAAATTAGGCCTAAAAGCTGACAATTACGCCTAAAATGTAAAACAGGCCTAAATCGGCAATTGTGATGGCTACTGCTTTTAGATTAGTATAATAGCGATAGCTGCTGTAGTGCATGATAGAGGTGTGCGCCTCAACATTGGAAGTGGAGGAACTGTACAGAAGACCGGTGCGACTAGGCAGTCGCTGTAGCCGCTTGTTATCAATATAAACTTGTTGAGAATTTAATAACATTTCGATGGTCCAATATTTGACGATAAGTGTCCATGAGATCCCGGATTAAAGGACGAAAATGATGACAAACATATCCTTACGGTCCCCTGAATCAAGGAGGAAAAAAATAAATAAAGCATGGCAATCTTAAATGTGGAAGCTTTTCTCCAATATTTCAAGGGGTTTTGAAAAAAGCTGAGTTAAAGATTTTCACTTTTGAAAAACTGGAGCGTGTTGCTGCCGCCTCTCTTCTATAGCGTTTGGGAAAAAACTGTACAAAAGATTTCATTTTTTTCACCTTACGACAGCCCATTTTTTAAATGTCTGCCTCCGGCAGGGGGGGGGGGGAGGGACATTCCTCCCCTAATCTTTAAAATTAACTCTATTAATTTAATTTGCAATTGAAGAAAATGTTCTAAAAAATAATGTAATCACGATTAAGTTTTTACGAAACTAAACTTACAATACTGAAGAAAGAAAAATGCACCGAAATTTGCTTGACAATTATCCCGCAAATGTGCTCACTGGAAGCCAGAAGAAACAGGCGCTAAAATAGCGTAAACTGCTTCAGCTTAGGACCCCGCTAGGGGAGCTTACAACGCTCTCCCAGACCCCTTATGCTGGGTTTGCGGGATCCTTTCAATACACTTACAGCCTTTCGCTATGGCCCTGGATCAACTGCAAGAAAGCTGCGGAGAATTTTAAAAATTAGGATTTGGTTCGCCTTTAAACGGTGTTGCTTCATTAATTACACATTACACACCTAAAGATTGGAGCCATTCATTCAACTTAAGAATGACCCAGGCGACTATCTGCCTAACGATCCCACGATAGCATGCTTGAAGTTGGGAAATAGTAACGCGTAGTGCGCGCTTCACGTTGGGGGGAAGGATGCGATGTACGGTTGATGGATGCGAAGTACGTCGTAGATTTTAGAATATGCACACGCATGGAAGATTGGGTGGGGGTTATTCAGGCGTTGCTCTCATAAACGGTTGCGAGGGGGGCGCGCGGAAGAAATGTAGGAACACATAATTGGGTAAGCAGCGTTGTATTCAAAGGTCTGTATTGTAGTTAATGAAGACCAGAAAACAAAAACGGTGGCAAGTAATACTTAAAATGTTAGAATATGTAGTGAGCTGGGGGGGGAGTGGTTGGAGTCGATATAAGTCAAGACCAATAAAAAAGGGTCACGTCATTTATTGTAAAATAAATTCATCCGTCGTTAGACGGGCTGCAGGCTAGTAAATAACAAGGCAATTGTTGAACACGAATAGCAAATTAGTAAAACGACGCTAGATGGAGTAAAAGTGGTCTATATCACACAGAAGTAAGGGTACCAAACTGGACTAGCGTACTCAAAAAGAGTTCAAACGAAGACCTTGTAGGCCCATAATTTAGTTTTGCGTATCCTGAAGTTAAAACCCGTTGGAGCATGCTTAAACGACGACTGGTATTAATGACCACATGGCCACAATGAACATAAGATTTTGAGCTTTCTTCCTATTACTTTCTGCAGTCACGAGCAAGGTATTCTGCTAATTCGCCATCTGTACGTCTACAGCTTAACCCTTTATTAATATCCATGAAAACGGTGCTCACGGTGTTTTTGTGTCTGCTAACCTAGAGTTGCTAAGCAGAGACTTCACAAATTCAATTACTATCTGGGTAGTAAAACCCATTCGCTTAGCAAGCTTGTTTATTATGAGTTAACTTTAACATCTTTTCTAATTTTATTGCAGTAGTTAATGGCTTTTATTGCCTGTTTCTCTCGCGTTCTTTTGTTTGTGAAAATGTTCTTTTTTTATGTAGTTTGTTCTTTTGTTTACGATTACGTGTGGAGTTATGCAAACTCAATAATTTAATTTCGAGTCGGTCGAGGCCAGTATCTAGCCAATGATTCGAATTTGGGTGGAGTTCGAGTTTTGCTACATTTTAAAATTGACGTTGAAAAGTTAAACTTTTAAGTTGCACAGGGCCGTTTTGATCGTTATACGTATGTTTATACATCAAAATATTTAAAAGTTGGGCACTAATTTACTCTGCAATGTATGAAAAAGTGACGATTTAATATATTAAATAACTTTTGGTTCCCCTTTTACTAATATTTGCAGTTTTTTTGTATGTGTGGTAACCACTGCAACCACACAGTCTACTTTTTTTGTTTTTTTTTGTTTACTTTCAGGGAGTCGAACTCAAATTGGATTATCTGCTCAACACATAGAGGAGACGGCGAGAGGGACTATTTAGCTGGAGAAATCCAAGCGGAAAACCCAGCATCTTTAGCACGCCACAATCGACACGAGCACGAACCACCACAGAGCCCTTGAAAAAAAAACTCGAATTAAAAACTATTCAATAATTAGCCTAATGTGTATGGATCTTAGAATGATGTTTACTTTTTTTTTTTTTACTTTTTATCTACTTTGGAGATCATCACTAACAATATTTAACTCGCCTACAATGCTTCATACGAAAAATTCGAAATATTCTAGTTTTCACACAGCGATTCGAGTCGAGATTGAGCCCACTCAAAACTCCACTCGACTCATCCCTAATTGCTTGTAAATTTTATTTTTAGTATTATTCATTTACTTGCGCAGTGTTTAGATTTTGGAAATCCTGTATGCCAATTTTGTTTTCGAATGTGTTTTGGTTTTTAGTGAGACCCTTACCCGTACACGAGTGTCTGCTCTTGCAGTGCGCTGGTATGAGACCCTTACCCGTACACGGGTGTCTGCTCTTGCAGTGCG